>JBAMAW010000687.1:0-33900 GCA_037043295.1 Amiota minor | reverse complement strand
ATTAAAAGTTAAAAGGAGTCACTGTTAAATTCTTATTTATTCCGTAAATTAAATATAAATCCACCGATGTTTAACTTAAATAAAATTTTTAATAAGACTTAAAAAAAAAACGAAATTTAAAAGCAGTTTAGATTCAGAAAATTTTTTGAAAATATATTTAATCGCTTTTGTTTCATGTAAATAAGCCAACAGGAGCTCGTTTTTAGTAGTGGCTATCTAATGTTTTTGAACGTTATCACCCGGATCAAATGCGAACCAACGTAGACTTAATTAAAACATTCCCGCCGATAAATCGGTATAATTATTGATATCGATGACTTAATGGTTGATGTTGTGTTGTTACAGAATGTGCTGCGATCTTCCAGTGACCCAGATTCAAGGTCCTCAGCAGTTGATACATAATCTTCATCGATACAATCCTCTTCATCACTGTCACTAACATGTACAGTTACTTCGCTTGACATGGACTTGGTCCATTCAAAATAAATGCCGAAACCGATGTCGTAATTTTCAGTTGCAAATTCCCAGAATATACATTTGCCATTTTATAAAATTTGCAATATCTACTGCGTATTATAGTGACAAAGGGTGAGAGAATGTGCACGATCGTGGTTGTTTTGTTTGTGTGTTACGTCCGCCCACTTCTCACCGCTCGTACTACGTATTTTTTTATTTCATTTATTAATAGCAGCGCCATCGGGTGGTGAGGCTAAGTACTTGTTGATTGACCTCGTACATAAAAAATATGTACATTTCTTCTCGCATACGAATTTCACTATGCACGATAAACGATGGTGTATTAAATATGTAGTACAAATTAAGAGTACATATAGTAGTACTCAGTACGGTTATAATCATTGCTCACCTCTACTACGTTGAACTACTAAGGCGGACTGATTAAACCAGCTGCTGTAAAGAAACTGGATGACAGATCGCGCTTATTTTTAGCATAGCAATTAAGGACAGTCCTACCAACATACAGAAAAAAAAAATAAAAAATACTTAACGCGGGCAAGATGACAAGCAAAGGATAAAGTTACAGAAATATGCCAACACTCAGTGGGAATGTGATTCATTTCTCAAATTCCTTAACATTCTTATTTACTGGTCATGCCCACAGTAGAATCTGCTATTGTATTTATTTTCTTACAATAAACAACAATAACACGATACAAATTCAACACACTTCAAATGATTACTCGTACAATCCTGTAGGTTCGGTGTGTATAAATAAATTGTGCTTACATTTTACATCAAGCTTATGTGAACTGAAATAACCTTTAAAATCTGTCAACCTCTGCATATTGTGTCCTTTGCCCGTAGTCTCACACAAATACAATACAATATTACAATATTATGGTGCAAATGTTTGCTTACTAAGTTAATTTTCTGGGAATATCTTTTTAATTGTAATCATTAGTACAAAACACAAGGGGAACATGTGCTTGTGGCTCATTTTCTAAGAACCTTTTATTAGCAAAACAAAGCCAAAGGCACTAAGTAATACTTGGTATCAGTTGTTGTGGTTTGTGCATGCGTCTTTATATCTTGGAGGTAATTATAACTTTAAAATTAACAGAACATGCGAGTCAAGGCACATGACACCTCCCTATGTGAACATAGCCGACTTCATATTATAGCGTATTTACTCAGAGAATTTGCTCCGTCTAGCTCTGATATAGCATAGCTGATCGTCTAATGCGACAACAACAACAAGGAAAAGATAAAATTGTTTTAGATGTTAGATGGTCGTGAATGCCTTTGTTATTATAAGAGAGTTAAACCCTATACTACCTAATCTCTTTCGTTTTGCATAGAAGCCTAATTAATATAAAGAATTCAAAATCTAACTACCACATTTGATAAATGTGTTTTATGTAGACTTTGTTGAAATCAAAATAAGCTTTTTCTTGTGTTCCATTAAAAGTATCTTATTTTATATAGATGATAGCTTTTAAATCCCAGAAACGCCAACGTGACCAACAAAGAAAACAAAAAATAACGGAGAATCGAAAACATTTGGCGAACGTTCGTGTTGTTCAAAAGAATTTAGTTTTTGTTGTTGGTCTTCCGCCAAGACTGGCAGATTCCGATGTAAGTTTTGTATTGAAAAAATTTATCAGCTTTAGAAATTATTTTGCTGTTTTAACAGATTCTCAAAAAACACGAATATTTTGGGAAATATGGAAAAATTCATAAAGTGGTAATAAACCCGAGTACAACATATGCTGGAGTACAAGTAAGTAAAAAAATAATTTTGATTATCGCTTTAACAATTGTATTTATTTTTATAAAGGGTCCATCTGCATCTGCCTATGTAACTTATGTTAACAACAGCGACTCATTAAGGGCTATACAAAGTGTAAATAACATTATGATTGATGGCCGTCTTATAAAAACAAGTTTAGGTACAACAAAATATTGCAGTCATTTTATGAAAAATCAGCAATGTCCTAAAAGTGACTGTATGTATCTACATGAGTTGGGGGACCCAGGAGCTAGTTTTACAAAAGAGGTAAATGTTATTTTTCTTTTAAATTTTTATTTGTTTTCTTTCATAAACTTTATACTTAATGTTAGTAAATCGTGAAAATAAACCAGAAAGAACTAAAATATATTTTTTTCCGTTGCTTAAATTAGAGATTCGACATTATGTTTTGTTCTAGGCATGCCTATTTTATATGCCATATAAGTCATTACTTATTCCACATAGTAGACATATGTACGTACATACGGTGGCTCAAATCTTAAATGGGACCCTGCATTATTTCTATTTCAACCCCTATAACTTTCTAACTAAGAATGATTTTTCGTTTCTTTTATTTTGAACTTTGATAAGGTTTTTGCGACAGTTGAAAATTTTTAACGTTTACAAACTTTCGTTACTAACTACCCTTAGCAGAATCGAAGTCTCCTGTTTTGTAATGCGGTTTCTGTCGGTTAGAGTAATCTTGCACTCGAGTTTGAACTTCCTGCACTTTATTTCGAATTTCCATTATATTCCTATCGCAGAATCTTTTTTCTTTATCTGTTATATTTTCTTTTAATCTTTCACCGAACTACCTTTGTGTCCCACCCCAAACAGTAAAACGCTTGGGTGTTCGTTAACACTTCTATTTCATTGTTCATTTCGTACTTCTGGTATATTTACCGTTCATTGTTCTCTATTCTTATTAGTTTGCTAATCATCGGTCCTAGGACTCTGTTAACTCTGTCTACCTGCCCGTTAGCTTGTGGGAAGCTGGTAGCCACTTTTATGTGTTATTGTTCTGCAAGAACTGTTCAAATACCTCTGACGTGAAGTAACTTCCTTTGTCTGAAACTTGGTCGACTGCACGCTTTAAAGTAGTCTTTTAATGCTTCTAATTTTTTTTATTTCCTAGTCTGAGTTGGGTACAGCCTAACAATTTTTGTGTACGTGTCTATTACTACTAGAATGGGTTTTCTCAGACTGTCGATTATTTATAAGGCCATAATGATCTATGTGGATCATTTAGAAATGGGCATTTCCCTTCGGTATAACATAGAGAAATCTTACTTGCTTCTCCTACCTTTTGCTGAATACGCAATGCTCTTTAAGCAGTTCCTCATTTTAGGGATCCAATAACTTTAACTTATGACTACATGACCCATGTCATCATGGTATTTATAAAGCAGGTTAGACACTACACTGCTTCGCATGATCATTCTTTTGTGTATGTGTGGATTGAAGTGATTGAAGGTGTGCACTGAAACTTCACTATTTGTTTTTTCTACGGTGAGTAGACGAAAATGTCGATGACGGAAGAAATTTATTTCACACTTTCTGTCGGTACTTAAAAAATTTTTTATACCTGCCACACGTGTTCTCACTTCACAAATTCCATAAAAGTGATCACTAAGTATATTTGCACCTTTCACACGTACTTACTTAGTGATAGCGTAATGAAACAGCATGGTCAAAGAGAGAACGATTATCAAAGAGGGAATTGAGAGAATAACTCGCATGACGAAATATCTAATCGGTTTTGATATCATGCTTCGTACATGACACGCATACATACGTACATATGGCACAAACACTATGATAATGCAGGATCATGCGGATGTATCGTGTCTATGTGGCATAAAAAATATGTTCCTCCATTGGTTCTGGTAAATAAAAGGCAAGGTTGTCCCCGACTTTTCGGTAGACCATGCCATTTCTCATCTCATAGTGTTCGTGTTCTGTCATACCCAAAAGTTTTTTGATTACCTTTAGTTTTTCATCCTTGTTCTGACAAATAACCAGATTGTTTTCAAACGTATTGGTTGTAATTACTAGAATTGTATTGCACCGGCTCAAAGCATCTACATGCCGCATTTTTTTTACCTGTCCTATGTTCAAGATAGTCGTATTCCATAGCTCAACGGCCCCACGTGCTATCTGGGGGTTCAATTCCTTCTCATGAAGTTTCAAAGAAAGGGAATTACTGTGGGTGACAATTTTGTAACTGATATCTTGTAAGTATACTCTGAACCTCCTAAGTGCATATATGACCGCAAGAGTCTCTAGCTCAAAACTATGATATCTTGATTCGGTATCTGTTACTCTTTTTGAGAAATAGAATACAGGGTGAAATTTCTCGTCTTTTTTCTTTGTAGTAAGATGTAAGATTGCTCCAAAATCAATAGAGCTTGCGTCGCAGTGAATTTCTGTTTCGTCTTTTGGACTATAAATTGCTAGGATGGGAGACTCTAATAGCCTGGTTTTAAGCGTAGTAAACGCTACCAATTCACCTGTACCAAATATTAACTTTTTGTCGTTTTTTGTGAGCTCATGGAGTGGCTTAGATACGCAAGAAAAGTATTTTATGAACATGCAAAAATATTTGCACATTCCCAAGAAACTTTTTTCTTCGTGTACATTATGAGGAACTGGGAAGTTATTTACTGCTTCTACCCCTCCTTCATTAGCGTGTATTCCTTCCTGTGTTATTGTGTATCCTAAGTATTTAACATTTGTGCTTTTTAGAAAACGACAACATGCTTGTATTAAATATTTTTTGGTAAAAATATCGTTGCGAATAAAGCTTAATTACTACAATGAATCATACACTGTGTGAAGAGTATTTCATTCTCGCACATAGTCAAGAAGATAAAGTTCTTTCTAGTTTTTTTTTTTTTTTTTTTTTGTTTTTGCAGGCCAACTTTATTTAAGGATCTTTTTTTTTACTTTTCTTGCTCACCAATTTACTTGAAGCCCGAATAACCATACCTTCTTCCAATATGGCTCAAGAAAACAAGCATGTAGTTAATAAGTTCGTCTTATTAATCTTTCGCAATAAAAATTGAACATAATTTGTTAGTAATTCTTGTTTCAAAACAATTTTTTTGCTAAGCTCCGCTCTGGGCTTCTGCATCTGCCTCCGCTCAAATGGCTACATGGTTACAACCCCAGTACATAGGCGCAAATGGAATGTTGCGCACACGTTGCGTTAAGTTCAAACATAAAATTTGTGGAAAATATATGATTTAAAACAAGTTGCATTATGTGAAAATAGTTCTTGCAACACCCTGCCTCGTTCATGCTGCGTGTTTTATTAGAATAAATACAAAAAAAAAAAGAAACAATTTCAAATTTACTAAAATCATCATCAGCTATTTTAAGTTGGTGCGTAACAAAAAACTGGCCAGCACTGACCAAAAAATGCTGCCACACTGGCCAGAAAGGTCGCAACACTGCCCAACAAGTTGGCAGTGCTTACTGACCGCAGCTGCTTTCCTGCAACACACACATCAGAAACTGTGTTTTGATTATAATAATCACGGGGCAAGACACATGTCGCTCAGGATTATTCAAAACATAGGTAACATGTTAGCTCCCCGATTACTTGAAAAGTCCCTAAGTACACAAAAATTAACACTATCCGGGTTCTCAAACTGCGTTCTTGTGCATTAATTCATTTTTAACTTACAATTCTTCATAACCTAGATAGGTTAGCAAAAAATTCCAAATGATTGAACAAATGCAATAATTCTTATCTATCTAATCTAATATATTTAAATGAGAAATTCTTGTATATACCTTGTATATTAGACACGTTCAATGAATTACTCAAAATAACTTTTGAATTATCCATGCTAAAATATTTACTAGATTTCATTTGCTGTACTCATTTGAAGTGATTGTGAATATTATCGGTATTTTGTTTCTGTAGTATGAATAGTATTTCTATTCACATGCTAATATTCAAACTCGAAATGATTATTAGCAGTAATCATATGCTCTTTTTACAGTGCTGAAAAATTGCTTGCTTTAAATAGTTATTCATATGGTTGATTCGCTTACTGAAAACAACTGTTCATGGAACGTTGCCGTACGTTGTGCTAGTTTTAAACGTAAAATTTGCAGTGTTTGCAAATAATTCTTCCAACTCCCTTTTTCATCACTGCTACGTCTTTTATTAAAATTATAACAAAAAGTTTACTGACATCAACATCAGCATCATTGTCGAAAAACGTCGCTGCGCTGGTTAACAACGGGCAGCACCGTTGCTTGCAATGTGAATTCATTTGAGTAATCAGCTCTCAAATGTTATATTTGTTTTACAACAACAACCGCTCATTATCGTTATTTTTATACTCTTCACGGAAGTGAATAGTATCATAAGTTTCTAATGAAGTTTGTAACAAGTAAAAGGAGAAAAAAAAAACACATAAAATATATATATTCTTGATCAGCTCAATTAGACGAATTGATTAAGCCATGTCCGTCTCTCCGTCTGTATGTATGCGAACTAGTCCCTCAGTTTTTAAGCTATAGAGCTCAAATTTTGCACGATCCTTTTTACAATACGCAGTACATTTGACAGAACCAGCCCAATCAGACCACTAGGGGGGAGGGTTGTACCTCCCATACAAACCACCCATTTGATACAACAATGAAACATATACTGCGTTCCGTGAAGAGTATTTCATCTTCGGCATAGTCGAAGATAACGTTCTTACTAGTTTCTGTTCTTGTTGTTCGCTTTGGCACTGCTTGCATATTGACAGCTTATGCTATGCAATATTCTTTTTAATACTTACTAGCAGCGCCATCGGGCGTTAAGGCTAAGTACTTGTTGATTGACCCTCGTAAAGACTAGAAGGCCGCTTGAGTGCACTGGAAACAGTGCTTGAGTCACTTATGTCAAAAAAAAATGATGAGTTTTGTTATGGAGAAACTCATACAATGGTTACAATGCGGCGCACAACATAGCTGCGAAAGTCTACTTTGTTGTGAAAATAACTGGTGAACTCTGAGTGAAAAAGAAGAAGAGAAATATTTATTTCTGTGTATAATGCCCTTATCACATTGCTGAAATAATAGCTCGCTTCAAAAACTTTTTCACGTTGCCTTCATATTGTGTTTTCACTTACTGGAAAACAGCTGTTGTTTATTTTGACTATACATACATTGATTGCGCGCACAAGCCTGATTTAGAAAAAAAAAGCAATGTATTTAAATAAGACTTACAATTCTCTTTCTCAAACCTGTTACGTCATTTATTAAAATTTTACCAAAACGTTTACAACTTGAAATTAACTGACATCAATATCAACTGTTTTGTGTTCACGCGGAACAAAAAAAATACAGAAAGAAGAAGACAGGCAGCAATAGCGAATCCTTGGCAGTCAGTCTGAGTGCAAAAGTACTTCCAAAGTGACTTCCACTGAGTAAGCAGCTGAAAAGTAATGTTTGTTTCACAAAAACAGCCACTATAGGTATTTTGTTATTTTCTCTGTTGTTGTTGTTCATTTTTAAGTTGCTTATTAAAGCTGCTTATGCTATACAGTAAAAATGACATACATTTTATATGCGTGAGGATTCTCTGCTGCTATTTATGCGCAGCAAAACTGGGCTCCAATGAGCTTGCATGTATATACTTGTGTTTTTATACTCTTTATGCAGTTATTATAAGTTCGTGCAGACGATTTTAAATGACAGAAGGACTAGAAAACTTTCTTGCACTATCGAACTAAAATTTAGACACTAATTTCTGAGCAATGTCCACCAACCCTGTAAATTTCGCTGTAAAAAGCGAAACCGCAAAGCCAAAAGAAACAAACATTAAAACAACTAATAATAAAAAAAATCGGTTACGTACCAGATTGGGGTTTGTATGGGAGGTACTCCCCCTAGCGGTCCGATTTTACTGATTCCAACAAATGTACCGAGCTTATATTTGTTGTTGTTGAAAAAATATGTTAGAACATGTTTAAAAGTTACAATGCAACATGTGTGATCATTTAGTTTATTAATTCTTTATTTCCTTTTGTTACCCATATGAATGAATTATAAGGTGCGTTGCAAAATTATAGAACCACCTAAAAATTTTTGATTTCTTAAAAACGAAAGACTGTAGGGTATCATAATGTTCTATGAAAATGTGTGCAAGGCAAACAAACAAACTTATAATGGTATTTGGTAAAAGTTATTAATGTAAAGTTTTAAGCAAATCAAAAAAAGAGCTTTTTTCTGTTGCATTTCTATAGAACCAATTGCGATTTATTTTTATTTTGAAATGAATATCATGCTTTTATTTATGTAATTGACTTTAATTTAATTAACTAAGCTTCCTTTTGCTGATATTGTCTGAAAAATACGATTCTTCATACTGGCAATGAGATTTTTAAGCAAATTTGGTTACAAATGGTCCCATTCTCTTATTATTGTCCTTTTCAACTCTTCAATGGAATCATGTTGTTTTTGATTGTTGTAAATCCTTCAGACTAAAATTCCCCATATGTTTTCCATCGGATTTAGGTCTGGGAAACAAGCCGGCCAATCCGTAGCAACAATGGATTTTCCAGAAAACCAAGACATGGTTTCGCGATTCACGTGAATTGTGGCATTATCTTGTTGGAATATCCATTCTGTTTCCGAATTTTGTCTAAAAAATCGCACTAGGCTCATTCCGAAGACATTAATGTAATCGCTGCTCTTCGTTTTCGAGGATACAAATTGAATTTCTAGATAGCCTAATGCAGAAAAAGCCGCGCATGTCATAAGGCTACCTCCTCGAAACTTTAGCTTTGAAAATACCAACAGCTCCTTTCTAATATCATGCCAATACCCTCAGAAACAGTCTGGACCATCCAGGTTCCACTTTTTTTCATTAGAAAATATGACCTTAAACAGGAAAAGTTGTTAAAACCAACACACAGCGGTGGTGCATTTTTCGCTTACAGATTCCCAGTTTCAGGCCAAATTTTCTTTTGTGAATCACCACCTTAGCCTAATTATGGCGTTGTAATAGTCTCGGAGTAGACTTCATTATAGCGTAGGTAATGTTTTCGCTTCGCTTTAAAATCCTGAAAATAGTCGAACGATGAACTGGAACGTCAAAAATCTTTTGTCCGCCAAACTTTTGGTTGAGTTACTCGCAGCTCTCAAAATTTTACGATTTTGGCGATGGTCTAGTTTTTGTTTTTTTCTTACTCCAGAATTTTTAGCCTGTAGCCCACCGGATCTTTTAAAAATTCCAGAATTACGTGATGACTTCGATAAAATTTCCTGGCAATTCCCCAAAATCCCATATTCTGCTGTCTAAAAAAAAGCCAATATTGTTCCTTTCTCAATGTCTGTCAATCGTTTTCCACGCAGAATAATTAAATTTCACAATTTTTTTACTTTACTTGATAAAAACAACTGATAATCACTTATTAAAATAGTTCACAAACAAATAAAACGCAAATGGTTCTATAAAAATGCAACAGTAAAAAAAGCAATTTTTTTGATTTGCTTAAATCTTTACTCTAACAATTTTTACCAATTACCGTTATAACTTTGTTATTTTGCCTTACACACATTTTTGTGGAACATACTGATACCCTACAGTCTTTCGGTTTTAAGAAATCTAAATTTTTAGGTGGTTCTATAATTTTGCAACGCACCTTATTTTTTAGTCGCTAATAAACTATCCTCGCAACAGGTTATGGGCCCAGGCAACGGCTGGCGCGGTAATAATAGTTTTTTGAGTGAATCACTATGAGTGCGTTATATAATATAGAAAAACTGGAGGAAGGGAATTATGATACCTGGAGTGTCCAGATGCGTAGTGTCCTAGTACATTCGGAGCTATGGGGCGCGGTATCAGGAGCGATGAAGGAGGACAGTATTTCCGAGGGAATTAACTGGACTAACATGGACCAAAAGGCGTTGGCCATGATAATCCTCAGTGTGAAGCCAACACAGTTGGGTTATGTCAAGCACAGTCTCACATCCAATGAGGCGTGGATAAAGTTAAAAGACGTACACCAGCCTAGCGGACCAGTACGAAAAGTGTCACTGTACAAAAAGCTGCTGGGTCTACGGGTGGCGGATGAGTGGTTACTTGAACCAATTTGTGGAGCTCATCGATCAACTTGGAACAGTAGGAATAGAGATGAACGACGAGCTACGAGCCATCATTTTGTTATCTAGTCTGCCAAGTGAGTACGAAAACTTTGTTGTCGCCATTGAGACGCGTGATGTTTTGCCAGCGTTCGACATTCTTTGTATTAAGTTGAAGGAAGAAGGGGAACGGAAGGGCAGTGTGCATGTGAAAGAGAACGCTCAAGCATTTGCAGCTGCATCAGTTCATCAACGGCATAACACACAAGCAAGAGGAATAACAAAAACGTTGTTTGTTACAAGTGTGGTGAGCGCGGACACATTAAAAAACAATGTCTCAACGAAAGAACAAAGAATGAGCGCAAAAAGGGCACGAAAAAGGAGCAACAAAAGCAAAGCAAGCAGTCTGTTAGGTATGTTGGATGCCGTTAGTTTTGATCGTTCGATGTGGTGTCTAGACAGTGGCGCGACTAGTCATAGCACATAGAGAATTGTTCACGAAATTTGAAAAACACACAGAAATGATTGGTTTGTCTGATGCTGGCTTCTTATGAGCAAAAGGAAAAGGCGAAGTAAAACTAGAAATAGATTTTGGTGTATTGAAATTAATCAATGTGTTGTTTGTGCCAAGTATGAAAGGAAATTTCATGTCTGTGAGTCAAGCAGTTAAAAACGGTTGCAGTGTTTGTTTTGAGAGCGATTGTGCCAAGGTTGTGCAAGAGGGCAAGTGCATATTGAAAGTCAAGAAAGCTGGTAGCCTGTACATGTTTGATAAAAAGCGATATGAGTGTTTTGCTGCAATTGGAAACGATGGAACCTTGTGGCACAAAAGGTATGGTCATTTGAACTACTCTATTTTAACGGAAGCTGCTGAGAAAAATATGGTGAATGGATTGGAAAAGGTTAATTTTTCACCTACGATGGCCTGTAAGACATGTATGGTCAGCAAAATACATGTGCAACCTTTCCCAAAAGCAACTGACAACCGTGCGACCGAATTGTTGGAGTTGGTGCACACTGATATGTGTGGTCCGTTTGAAACAAGTTCAGTTGGTGGTGCCAAATTTTTTCTGACGTTTATTGACGACAAATCCAGACGCATATTTGTATATTTCTTAAAACGTAAGGACGAGGTTTTTGAGAAGTTTGTCGATTTTAAGAACTTGGTAGAGCGTCAGACTGGAAAGAAGCTGAAATGTATTCGTAGTGACAACGGTCGTGAATACGTAAACAAAATATTCGACGGTGTTCTAAGAGAAAATGGTGTTGCACAACTACTAACAACTGCATATACGCCGCAACAAAACGGCGTGGCAGAATGGGCTAATCGGACTTTGGTAGAGATGTCTAGATGTTTGCTGGTGCAGTCTAAGCTAGGCGAGGCATTGTGGGCTGAGGCTATTTACACAGCTGTATACTTGAGAAACCGGTCACCCACAAGTGCTCTAACCAACATGACACCCATGGAAGCGTGGACAGGTAAAAAAACCATCAATCAGTCATCTAAGAGTTTTTGGTTCCGTTGCAGTGGCGCTTGACAAAGGTCACCGCAAGAGCAAGTTTCAACCAAAAGGCCAAGAGTATCGTATGGTTGGGTATTCGAGATTAGCCAAGGCGTATCGGTTGTATGATACTGAAAAGAGGCAAGTTGTCGAGAAACGCGATGTTATGTTTGATGAGTGTAGCAGTGAGCAGCAAGCTGATGGCGGGTGTATTACTTTTGACTTGTCAATGAACAAAAGTGATGATGAAATACCAACGGTCATTAGCAATGTTGTTGAACATGCCATTGAAGCTGAGGATATCGGTGGCAACCACGTTGTCGCTTGTTGCAGCAGCGAAAGAAACTGCACTGATGATTATGAAAGTGTAGAAGAACAAGCTGAAGAAGTTGCATCAACGGAGCGTGTTGGCCCGGCAGGCCCAGATTGCTTCGTACAGGACAGCCAGGTCGTCCGCGGAAGCAATAACACGTACTTGGTACTTTGGTTGCTAGGGACGTATCGATTCCAACGTCGTACAATGAAGCAATCAACAGTGAGCATGCATCAGAGTGGCGTGATGCAATGCAGAAGGAGTATGATGCATTGATGATGAATCAAACCTGGGTGTTAACCGAATTACCAAGGAATGAGAAAGCTGTTGGCTGCAAATGGGTGTACAGTCTAAAACGGGACGCAGACGGTAATGTAGAACGTTTCAAGGTACGATTGGTTGCGAAGGGATGCTCGCAACAGTACGGCGTTAACTACGTTGAAACATTTGCACCTGTGTGTCGGCTGGAGAGCATGCGGTTGGTATTAGCAATGGCTGCTGAATTAAAACTGTACCTGCATCAGATGGATGTGTGCACAGCATATCTTAATGTCAATGTCGAAAGGTAGATGCGACGGCATACCAATCAACAATTGGCGAGTTGATGTGGTTGGCGTTAACGACTAGGCCAGATATTTTGCATTCAGTTGCGAAATTAGCTGAACGGAATCAGGATCCGCACATTGAGCATCTTGCGGGTGTGAAGCATATCCTCAGGTATCTTGCAGCTACAAGCAACCTGAAGCTGAACTACAAGGAGTGCGAACAAGCATTTGTTGGTTACGTCGATGCTGACTGGGGTGGTGACAAGGTCGACCGCAAGTCATATACTGGCTATGTATTTTTCTTAGCTGGTGGTCCTATTTCATGGAAATCGGTAAAGCAACATAGTGTGGCACTCAGTAGCACTGAGGCTGAATACATGACATTGTCGATTGTATGTAAGGAAGCGGTTGCCATGCGATGACTCATTATTGAGATTGGATGCGGAGATGCCAATACCGGAACGATTGTGTATGGAGACAATTTGAGCGCACAACATCTGGCAAAGAATCCAGTGCATCATGGAAGAACAAAACATATCGATATAAGATATCATTTTGTGCGTCAAATTGTAAATGAAGGTCATGTTAATTTGAAATATGTATCAACTGATGCAATGATAGCCGATGTGTTAACTAAAAATTTGTGTAAGAATAAACACACCGAGTTTGTTGTTAAATTTAAAGTAAGAATGAAATTGTAAACATGCTTGCATTGAGGAAGGGTGTTGAAAAAATATGTTAGAACATGTTTGAAAGTTACGATGCAACATGTATGATCATTTTGTTTTGTTATTTCTTTATTTCCTTTTGTTACCCATATGAATGAATTATATTTTTTAGTCGCTAATAAACTATCCTCGCAACAATTGTGTCTAAATTTCTGTGTGAAAAAACAAAAAATTTTTTCGAATAAGAACCTGAATTTTAATGCTGGTTTTGTATGGGAGGTACCCTCCTTAGTGGTCCTTTAAAACAGTACAAGTTTCTGATGATCCAAACACCCAATTTTCAAGATCGTGGGATTACAGGATCGCTGCCATACAAACCAAAATGTTTCTTGTATGGGGACCCCTTTAAAATATTTCAGTTTTAGATTTGTTGCTGATGCCCGGAAAGGACCTACACATTCTGTTAAAATTTCTACTCTCTAGCTCATGAGATATGACCCGAGGACGGATGGACGGACAACGTAGTCTATGCAATAGAGATCCCTTTGGTAACCTTTGGGTCCGGAATCCTAAGCACGGCATTCGCCCGAAGAGGCTAAGGACAAGTTAATCATTTTATATAACTCAATATTCGCATCAAACTCCTATCCTAACACATGGAGATCTTCCGTTCCATTCATTACTTACAAAACAGTCGAAAAACAATTGCAAAGCGTTTGATGTCGTTTATTACCACCAAAAACAAATTTATTATCCATAACCAATCTGCTTTTAGTACAGTACTCAGATACCTTATTACACATCCATCACCACGCGTTGGAAGCTCTTTCTTCTAGAAACCACGCAACCATGTTGGCAATGAACTTTGAAAGAGCTTTTTCACAATGAAACAATACTAAGCTTTAAGAAAATTGAATTTAGGTCTTTCGCCGAGAAGAGTTATTGCTTTATTAGTGACGGTGTGTTTATGGCATCGGCCGAAAATTGAACTTCGAATAAAGAGCGAATATAAAGTTTTGTTTTAATTTTGGAAAACCTTTACTGCGACGTTTGAATTAATGGTATCCCGTGCCACATTCCATGAGTGGTTTAAACGATTCGAAGAAGGTCGTGAGGCCTTCTAGGGCGACGAACATCTCGGTCAGAAAAGTTTCGTGATTACACCAAGTAACATTGTGCGTGAGTTTATAAAAACTGAGCCAAAATCTTCGTTGCGATACATGACAATGGAATTGAACATATCAAAAGATTCACTTCATCACCGACCGAAAAATTAGGACTCAAGAAAGTTTCTGCTCGCTAAAATGGCAGCTAGCGCCTTTGGCACAATAATGCGCCAACTCATCGTTACGTTCACGTTTTCGTACACAACCCATCTTTCATCATCCGTTATGATTTGCTTTAAAAATGGTTTATTTATGTTATGATTGAGTAATGAGTCAAAACTTTGATGCATTTTGTGAGGTGAATCTCTTTCAATTCATGAGGAATCCAAATATCGAGCTTGTGTACGTATTCAAGTTTTACAAGGTGTCTTTCCACTGTTGTACGTGGTTTGTTAAGCCTTCTTGCAAACTTTTGTGTTGAATACCGGCGGTTTTTTCCAATAGCCGACCAGTGCGTGAAGCATCTTTAAATTCAAAATATCCGGAACGGAATTTTGCAAACCGGCGCTGACATTGGCGTTCACTTATTGCATCTTTCCCGTCGACATCAACACTGTTTTTTTTTTTAGATTGGGATGCATTCTTCCTTTTTCGGAAGTCAAGAAGCAAAATATGCCGAATATGCTTATATTTACTTTCCATGGGTAATCAGGTGTTACTTTTACAAATGTTATCGAATGTCGATCAATTTCTTATGAATAGTAGTTTAAACTTCAAATGACACCTATATGTTTAATATTTTCGTGTTTAGAAACTTCATGCATCATTTCGCAGCTATTGTACTCAATCGTTGCCTGCCAAACTTACTCGATCATGAGTTGTTGGTCGTTTTAGGTGATTTCAATTTACCCAATATTTCCTGCTCCTTTTTCGGGTTTTCTAGCTACTTTGTTCCGTCGGATCACCATGAATTCTTCGTTAGTCTGCTTGATCTTCCTATTTTCCAAAATGAATTTTGTAGTAAATCACCTTTACAGGTTGTAGGATTGTTGTTGTTGTTATGGACATTGATTAGAAACTTATAGTATCTAAATTTTAGTTCAATAGGACAAAAAACAAAAAAAAATAAACCTGAATTTAAATGGGTGGACGGACATGGCTTAATCAATTCGTCTAATCGAGCTGATCGAACCATTCCACTGTCGATCAAATGTACACACAGGCACCGAAGCTGCTCACCACTCCAAATTGAGTAGTAAAATCAAGTTATGATGTGTGAAACGACTGAGATAGGCTTTCGTCCAAATCATGACTTTTCCTTTCACAAGGCATGTGTGAATGATTTTACTTTTTTTTCTAACAGGAGCAATCAGCCACAATGAAAAGAAAGAATCGATCGCTTTGTTATGCCCTTTTCACAGTGTTGTTAGTGATCCATTTTTAGTGGCGAACAATATTTTTGAGAACCCCGTAAAACACACCAATGCAATATCTTTATATATAAAAATGAATGTCTGAATCTCTATGAACGCTCATCAATTGAAAACGGCTGATACTTATAGGGTCACCAGGAAGGTTTATGCTTCAGTTGGACCCAGTAGGTAGCGCTGTTGGCGAGATACAGGCACTTTTTTACCAAAATTTTTGACATTTTTGTATCTAGCGCACACTATACTAAGCCGATTTTAATATTATTTTTTTTTTAAATGACTAATGAATGCTAATGAAAAGAGTTGCATACTTATTTTTTCAGTTTTTAACTTTTAATATATCATTTTTAAGTGTTAACTGTTTTGAAAACCACTGCCAGACCAAGCATAAAAAGGGTTGTCCTTTTTTTCGTTTTTAATGCTTCGGTTGTTGTTATTGTTGTATTTTTCCTCTCTGAGTACACTTGCTTCGTTTGTTTTTCAATTTTGGTTTGCTGATAAGAGATGTGGGATCGTCGCTTTTGTTTGTTTTTTTGTTAACTAAGGGTGAGTGTAATAGTAAAATCAAAGTGGTCCCTGCTACAAAAAAAGGTGCGAACCATTGCACTAACAAACAGATAACGTTATGCAGGAAAGCGATAGACACAAAATTTCTTCATAATGTCATGACAACTCTAGATCAAAGCGACTAGTTGTACGTAGGCGCTTATATATGCTCCGGAAAATTAATTAATGTTATTTTTCAATATTAGGATTAATTATGTTAATTAAACGTTTCGATTGAAGTCCCTGCTAATAACAATAGTAAAATCAAAGTGGTCCGTGGTCCAAAAAAGGTTGCAAACCACTGCACTAACAAACAACGTTATGCAGGAGAGCGATAGACACAAATTTTTTCATAATGTCATGACAACTCTAGATGACATTATAAGAAAAAATGCTAGCAATGACACGTCAAAACATCGGTCGGAGAACGCGGAATGCAACTCGACTTTATAATCTTGGAACCAATGCGTCGGAAGAAGAACGTAGGCAACGTTTGGAAGCAGAGAGAGTTAGAATTTCTCTAGTGAGATCAGTTACGGCTCCGGAACAATCAATTCCGTTGAGATTAGGCAAAATAGACGAGCAAACGTTCCCCATGCAACTGTCGATTACGCCGGCGATAATTCCGTGCAGATTGGAACAATGATGAGCACAAGTTGTCAATATTGCAGTGCTTTTGAGGTTTCGCCTTGAACCAACAGGAATATGTTGTCTAAACGGCGAGGTCAAGTTACCACAACTGACAACGCCACCTGAACCGTTGAGTTCATTACTTTCGAGACAAGAATCTCTGTCACATCAGTGTGTCCCAAATTTCACTCCAACTTTTAAGGTTTTTTTTTTTTCTTCTGTAACACAGATCATACACATTCATTCCAACATATATCCACGAATATGAAAACTTCATAAATGAATTTCTATAATAAAGATTCAAGGACAAATTTACTATTTCGCTGGAGCATTATTGCCAATTGATGGGGAATATAAATTTCTTCAAATTTATTTCCTTAGAAATTCTGAAGCTGAAGTGAATCAACGCTGTGCCATCAATCATGTAACTAGGCGAGAGATAATATGCAACTTGCTTCATTACCATTCATTTGTTGTTTAAAAAAAAAAATATTATTGTATTAAAATCGGTTTTGTATATATTTATATAGATAGATTGATATGTAGATAGAAAATAGGTACACCACCCGTGCGAAGCCGGGGCGAACTGCTAGTTCGTTTTTTATAAAATACCAATACATTTTGGTTGTCCACCCAGTTGGTAAACCTGGATAAACTGAAGTTTACTGTCTGGTAACATATACTTTATAGACTGATGTCAATGTCAGCTTTTTTTAACATTGCAGCTTTCAACGTGAGCGAGAATCGCAAAAAGTTCGTTTTTCTTAAAAGTATTGACAGCACTTACGATGACATAGAGAATAGGTCGGGTTGAACAAGAAATTTTCAGATTCAGGATCCGATATAAGGCCAAGAGTGTTCAAAATCCCATACAAAGCCAAGTGCCTCCGTTACGCTAGTTTCGTCATTAAAATTGATGAGCTCCTATCGATCAGCATCAGCTTCACTTTTAATAGCGCCTTGTTTGTTTGAACTACATTTCCATATAAAGACATTTCCCATTCGCAACAACTGCTTTACCTGAAGCCGAATCTTATTGGCCTCGCCCATTGTGTTTCCTCCAGATATGAGATCATAAACATCTCCGAAAATGATTTGCTAGCCTAACGAATATAAATAAACTCATTTTGCGTTGGTTGCTGCATTGCTCTGACTGCCAAAAAAAAGAGCTGCCGGCCTTCTGCAATAAGTTACGGTATCAAGCTTGAAGACTTTAGCTGCTCGATTTTCACGCCATAAGATACACTGCTATTATTCGTATCGATGCAAACTCATTCACATCGGTACATCTTGGATATGTCGCCGCAAAAAAGCATCTTTGAATATTCTGAAACGAAGTAAAGTGTGAAACAATTTTGGTAGAATGGTTGGACCTGCCAGCAATAAGTCAATTAGCTTTTTTATATATATATTCATTGTATCTCCTATACATATTTATGAATAGGGCCAACAATAAGGTCTCATCTCTTATAAACTATGACACTTGTGTTCTTCCTACAAGGAAGAGGAAGGGATTCACTTAGCACTACGAGCCTCTAAGTAAGCAAAAGGGCAGCACGAAACAAACGAGATGAGTTCCTTGTATGGACAAGGACTCTGGCTAGCGGATTAACGTGTCGAACTAGTTTGTTCATGTAAATACCTTTACGCTTGGAACATTCTTTTTTGTTGGTACTTGCAGGTCTTTGTGATATACCATGGAGCACCCGTGATTGTTCAAAGTATCTTGGATTGTGCTCTTTGTATAACTTCAATGTTACTCGCGCTCGTAGTACCCCACAATTCAGAACCATAAGTCCAAATTGGTTTAATAACAGAGTTATACAGCATCACCTTGTATTCAAGTCTCAGTCCATATTTAGAATTAATTAGCCAGTGAAGACTTTGCGCACTTAGTTTCATATATATATTTTTAACTTCTATATGCTTCCGCCAGGTGAGCCGTCTGTCCAGATGAACGCCTAGATAAGTTACCACTTGAGTTTGAGGAACCAAAGACACTACCTCCTGCTTTTATCTTAAATTCATTTGTAATGAAATTTTTCTGCCTTACTACAAACACTCGATTTGGATTGTGCTATTTGTATAACTTCAATGTTACTCGTGCTTGCAGTACACCATAGTTCAGAACCATAAATTTAAATTGGTTTTATAACAGAGTTATACAATATCACCTTGTACTCAAGTCTCAAGTCCAGATTTAGAATTAATTAGCTAGTGAAGACTTGTGCCCTTACTTTCATATCCGTCTATTTATCTTCTATATGTTTCCTTGCTTTTAATTTGTTTTGTGTCAATATAAATTTCTAGCTTTGCACGGCCACGCTTTGCTGTGGCCTTTCAAACAACAAATACAAATAAGTAAAAAGGAAATGATTAAGTTTTTCAACAAATAAGCAATATAATTATTATGTTGAAGCTTTTTAGGCAAAGAAAATTAAAATTTACGTGGTGTAGTGGTTAGAGAGTAGGACTGGCAAACCGAGGGCGTGCGGTTCGAGTCCTATACTGAAAGTATTTTTGAAGTGAAATTTCTTTAGCGGCGTTGGGCAAAAATTTGTACTAAAAATTTGGGTGAGAAAATACAAATCGTTACGATTTTCTTGAGTCTGTACCTCATGAACCGCTCTAGGTATACACTTTAAATTTTCACGGAATGTGTATCGTATCCCCAACAAATAATACAATTTTTGTAAATCCACCGGTAAAGTTTCAAAAAAGAGATTACATTCCACAACAACAACATGCAGTTTGTGTGTATAAAAATCTTCAGAACAACAACATGCAAGCAAACAGTTTGTATGTTGTACAAAAACAAGTGAATGTACGAAGAAAAGAGAACGAGAAACACACAGAAGCTCGTTGGTGATCTAATTTTTGGGCAAGAGAGGACAAACGGCAAACGTACACACATTGTTTAACACAACAACAATTACACACGCCAAAGAAACCAAAAGCAATATACAGGTGGACTGACCGACTGACAAACTTTGAGATGATCTCTCTGTCTGTTTTTAAGAAGTTTCACTTCTATCACGTGTAGGATGGCGCACGCTAAATTTTTTTTATATTTTTTGTTTTTACTTAATTCTCTTTTAATAAAATAAAACTGTCATTCTCTCATTAATGCTGTCATGAGCGAAAACATCGGTCGTTCTCTTTTGAGTTTAAAGAGAGATTCGATTTTGGACTTATTTTTTTTTTTAAATAGTTTTTTTTTGCGATCTATCGTAAACGATATTTAGCGAATTTGATGGTGTACTCTTATTACGTTTCTATTTAAATTTCAATTATAAACTCTGAATGGCAAATCCAGTAGATGCCGCTGATTCAATCTTTGGGTGTGCTGGCTGTTGTCAAGCAACTTGACTGCAATATGATTAACATGACTTTCCAGTCTGGAGATATATGAATTGCTGATTCTTGCGATCTCCGCACTGATAAAAATATAAATAATAATAAATGAATCAAAAAAAGAAAAACATAAATTTTTTCTAAAAATAAAAATAATACTTAAAAATTTTGTTCTGAATGGAGCTGCGCTCTACACGGGTGTCCACGTCACCTAGTAGCGCTAGTTGGAAAATGAATTTGATAAAAAAAAAGAATGAATTAGTGTTTTAGTGTACTAAAAATAATTTTTTTAAGTATGATATGTTAATTAGAAAATAATAAGGAAATAATAACAACTTCATGTCATATAACCATAAAAAAAAATTTTTCTCAAAAGTTCAATTAATTTCCACGGTCAAAATAATAGTAGTGATTCATTTGTAGGTGTCCCACCTTTCCAAACCGATACAAATGTTACGGATAATATTAAATAACTAAAATTATGACTATTACACTACAATTAGTATTTACTAGCATAGCCTTTGTTTGCTATAACTGCAGCACATAGTTTTGCCATCGGATCTACAAGATTTTGACAATTTGATATTTTGGAAGGCATGGGGTCCAAGCATCTCTAACTGCTTCCCAAAACTGTTCAATATTACTGGGTAGACGTTTGGCAACGGGAGAGTAATCGGATGAAAGTTCATAATGAGAAATGCTGATACAAGCCTTCTAGGTATATTTTTTGTGATACCAAAGTCGATAATATATTAGATTCGCCGGCCAGTGTGTAGGCCTACCCGGAGAAACGTGGTCTAGCTTTTACAAAGAACCCTTCCAGCCTGAATGCCAGATGCTGCTTAACGGTAATTTCTAGATTCTCCAGTGGTCGGCACCTTTTTTTCTTGGAATGATGACATTGAATGAGCACACCTTCTGAAAATTGCTCCGGCATGGCAAGCGTTTGCAAAGCTCGCAAAGTCCGAATTAACTTTTTGTCTTAATTCACGAAGAGTAAGTTTGTTATCAAATCTGTTGACTAAGACGCTTTTAAAATTTTTATCCCTTGGCTCAGAAGATCGAATAGTGTCTAGGGCAGAAACTCCCATGCTGTCACCTATATGCTGGAACTTTTCAATGTCATTTAAATCATGATCACGATTGATGCTGTATCGCATGAAAGTCTGGCCAACCTGTGTAGGCTCCACGGAAAATTAGAATTTTCAGCTCGGAAAGCCTTGATTTTCGTGTAGAACATGATTCAATGTATCATCCATAGCTGAATTATACATAGCAGTAGATTGATATGGATGCACGTCACAGTATAGGGCATCAAAAAACTTACTTGTGGCCAGATTTTCCAGGCAATTTTTAAAGTGTAATATTATTATATTTATTCATTGCTCTTACAAGTTTATCAACAAAAAAGTAAAGAAATAAGGAACATTCAATTTTTCTTCTTTTCTTTCTTTAGTCAAATGAATAGATGCGCTAAGGAATAGGTCTTTTTTGGTTATAAAATGGACATTTAAGCATTTCAATTAGTTTAAATAAAATTAAATATTATATTTAATAGTGAGTACTGCCACCTTTTTGGCTTCTGACTTTGAAAATTATGTCCTTCATAGGGGAGTACAGGGTATTTAGGAAGTCCAATGTAATCTCACTCCAAGCGACTTTATTGCTGCCCTTAACGACTCCTGCGTACTGCCTTCCCCCTTCATAAGCGTTGCGAGATAGCCAGCCCCATACATTTTCAACTATGTTTAGGTGTGGAGAGTATGGTGGCCAATTCATTGCCTCAACGTTTTGCCTTGAAATGAACGACTTTACAACTCTAGCATTGTGAATACAAGCATTATCCTGTTGGAAAACCCATGGCAAGGGTCCAAAAAGGTTATTTATCTTTGAAAAAATAGATTCCAATAATGATTTGAAATAAACGCTGTTCATTCTCTGCTGTATAAAAATTAAATCCATCGTTCCGTAAAACCCTATTGCTCCCCATACCATGATTACGCACTCACGGCTGTGATGGCGGCTTAAATAAACTTCTTCTTTTCGCAAATCATGAAATTAATATTGGTATCCATCTGGGCCGTCAAAATTAAAATGTTTTTCATCGCTAAAGACGACAGATCGCCAATCATTGAATCAAGTATCAGTTTGAACCAGACAGCATGGCTTCGCTAACAACTGAAGTCCAATGAATTAATTCGAATTGAACTGAATTGAATTGAGTTAAAGCAAGACACGAAACGTAGGAAGTGAAGCCGACTGTGTAATGAGTTAGAAAGAATTAGCCTGCAAAAAAAATGAGAACTACGGCATAGCCGAACGCATCCGAATTAATTCGAATTAATTGCGCATTGCGCGTTCTTTCATTTCGTTTGATTTGAGTGAAGCGCGCAGTCGTACAAGGAAATGAGCGGAGAAAAAGACGCAGACGAGTCTGTAAGTGGTTGTGTGTATGCATATGCGTAGTACGCGATGCATACACATTGTATATGAAATACATATAAGGTGCGTTGCAAAATTATAGAACCACCTAAAAATTTTTGATTTCTTAAAAACGAAGGACTGTAGGGTATCGCAATGTTCTACGAAAATATGTGGAAGGCAAAATAACAAACTTATAACGATATTTGGTAAAAATTTTTAGTCTAAAGTTTTAAGCAAATCAAAAAAAGAGCTTTTTTTGCTGTTGCATTTCTATAGAACCATTTGCGTTTTATTTTTATTTTGAAACGAATAACATGATTTTATTTATGTAATTGACTATAATTTAATTAATTAGGCTTCCTTTTGCTAATATCGTCTGAAAAATACGATTCTTCATACTGTCAATGAGATTTTAGGCAAGTTTGGTTCCAATTGGTCCCATTCTCTTACCATTGCCCTTTTCAACTCTTCAATGGAATCATACTGTTTTCGATTGTTGTAAATCCTTCAGACTAAAATTCCCCATATGTTTTCCATCGGATTTAGGTCTGGGAAACAAGCCGGCCAATCCGTAACAACAATGGATTTTCCAGAAAACCAAGACATGGTTTCGCGATTCACGTGAATTGTGGCATTATCTTGTTGGAATATCCATTCTGTTTCCGGATTTTGTCTTACAAATGGCACTAGGCTTATTCCAAGGGCATTAATGTAGTCGCTGCTCTTCATTTTCGAGGATACAAATTGAATTTCTAGACAGCCTAATGCAGAAAAAGCCGCCCAAGTCATAAGGATTCCTCCTGCAAAGTTTCACTTTGAAAACACCAACGGCTCCTTTCTAATATCATGCCAATACCCTCGGAAAATGTCTGGACCATCCAGGTTCCAATTTTTTTCATCAGAAAATATGACCTTAAACAAGAAAAGTTATTAAAAATCATCACACAGCGGTGGTGCATTTTTCCGTTACGGATTCCCAGTTTCAGGCCATATTTTCTTTTGCGAATCCCAACCTAGCCTGCTTATGGCGTTGTAATAGTCTCGGAGTAGCCTTCCTTATAGCGTACGTAATGTGTTCGCTTCGTTTTAAAAGCCTGAAAATAGTCGAACGATGGAGTGGAACGTCAACAATCTGTTGTAAGTCCTCAAAATTTTAAGTTCTTTGCGATGGTCTAATTTTTTTTTCTTCCCCCAGAATTTATTAGCCCATAGCCCACCGGATCTTCCAAAAATTCCATAATTAGGTTATAACTTCGATCATTTTTCCTGGCAATTTCCCTAAATCCCATATTGTGCTCTCTAAAAGCCAATATTCTTCCTTTCTCAACATCTGTCAATCTTTTTCCACGCGGCATAATTAAATTTCACAATTTTTTTAACTTTACTTGATCAAACAACTGATAAACACTTATTAAAATAGCTTACAAACGAATAAAATGCAAGTGGTTCTATAGAAATGCAACAGCAAAAAAAGCTCTCATTTTGATTTGCTTAAAACTTTAGACTAAAAATTTTTACCAAATATCGTTATAAGTTTGTTATTTTGCCTTCCACATATTTTCGTAGAACATTGTGATACCCTACAGTCCTTCGTTTTTAAGAAATCAAAAATTTTTAGGTGGTTCTATAATTTTGCAACGCACCTTATGTATTTTGTTTGTTTACCTGTTTTGTTTGTTTTGTTCGAGTTTAGATTAATAATCGTGTATTTGTGAACCTGTCTATATGTGTTTCTTGTGTATTTTTTTTCAGATTTTAATTAATTTGTTTGAAATATATAGGTTTTGATCAGAGCACTTGACATTAAGGAGAAGCTTCATAGTGGGATGTATAAATTAATTAAGAAGAAACGCCGAAGTAAAGTTTGGGAACTATTCTCAAAAGTATTGAATGAAAATGGAGAGGAAGTGGTTGAGGTTGTAGCATGTAGGATGTGCTTTACTGTCTTGTGAAACATAAATGCTACACCATAAATACCAGTACATTTCGGGACGCTTCTCAAGTAGATGTAAGCACCGAAATAAAACAGGAGGGTGTTGCAGTTATTACCAAATGGGTTGTTAAGAAACTGCCGTTCATTTAAAATTATTGACGACAGCGGATTAAAAAACTTTGCCGCATTTTTAATTAAAGTCGTAGCAACGTTTGGTCCTAATGTAGACGTCAATAAATTATTACCTCATCCAACAACAATATCCCGAAATATTTCAAAAATATACGAATCGCACTTTGGCTCAATAAAAGCTGAAATTGTAAAATATAACTTTATTGAAATTATTATCATTTAAATCCGCACTACAAAAAGAAATTTCATTAACAGTACTTCCAAATTTATCTAAATACCACAAACCGTCATTAATGACTGCAAGAAAATTATGTGTTCTTTTCTTACAGACAATATTTTAGACGCAGCAGAAAGATCTGCAGCTGATGATGAATTTGCAGAATATATAGAAGTCCACCAAATTGACAACAATTTTGACCAAGTAGAACAGGAAATAAGGGGATATACAAACATTAACGTAGTATACAGAACCAATTTTGATTGTCTATCTTGGTGGAATATGCATAAACAATTTTTTCCCATTTTGCACAAAACAAGCTGCAAAATATTTTGTATTCCAGCGAGTAGCGCGGCTTCTGGAAGAACATTTTCAAATGCTAGACATTTAATTTCAGAAAAGCGTTGTCTAATAGCCACCAATCCAAAAAACATTAATAAAATAATGTTTCTCCACTCAAACATAGAATAAATATAAAACCCTAAATAACATCTGTCCCTTATGCATTATACAAATAAATAAATAATATTTTTAAGTATGTATTAGTATGTATGTAAGTAGTAATAATCAAAAAAAAATTTAAACAAAATTTTCCATTGCTTTTTGTTGTTTTCTTTCTTCTTTTCTTTACGCACAGCACAACAATAACAACCCTTTGTTCTTATGCAAAACAAAAAAAAAAAAATGAATTCATTCGAATTCGAAAACAACCCCTCATTCAATTCGTTCATTTCGTTCCTCTTTGTGTAAATCTTGTTCGACTGAGTCTGACGTGAGAGCACAAATTTGCTCGAATTCTTTCGGCATCGCATTCAATTTCAATCAGTTGATACAGAGCATTGTTGATTCGAACATCGTTTTTTTCCAAACATGCAGACCTCTAGTTTGAACAGTCTACGTCATACGTATAATCTTTTGCAAATGGGGTCGTTTTTGCTTGCGAATTCCATTAAAAGGTGGTTTTTAGGGTTCCGGATCCAAAGGTTCCGAACGGAACCATATTACAGAGACTTCGTTGTCCATCCGTCCGTCCTCGGGTCATATCTCATGAATCGTAATAGAGAGTTAAAATTTTCACAGAATGTGTATTTCTATCCGGGCATCAGCAGCTACACGATCCAGTAATCCCACGATCTTGAAATTTGGATGGTTGGTGGCTATACATCAGAAACTTATAATGTCGAAATTTCAGTTCCTCCCATACAAACCCACCATTAAAATTCAGGTTCTTATTTTTTATTTTCTATCGCTTTCGAAATAGTACGTTGCCCAGTTGAGACACTTGCGTTTACTCCGGCTAATTCTTTTATTTTGGCTGCCGACTTTATGCAATTAGAAGCAATTCTTAGAATTTTTCGCTCTTCCCGAGAACTTAAGGCTTTTCATCTCCCTTTGAAGTGTTTTTCATATGATTCTAGATTTCTTAAATATGCGGTTTATCTTTTCAGCAATCATCCGGTTGGATAGACCTTGTGATTGGAAAAACTTAATTGTTTCGTGTTCCAAAATGCTCAAAACTTTTCCTTTACACATATTTTGGCTGAATTTTTACTCAAAAATATTTATTTTTTAACTTTGTGTTGGTTTATGCCTAAATATTTGCAAATTTTTCACACAATTTAATAAAATTATAACTGCGTCTGACCCAATGATCAACTAAAAGTGCACGTTTTTGCATTGACACTTCGAAGACTTTGAAAGAACAGTTATGTGTTCGAAAAACAAAAAATGCGGACTACATTTCTTTCGAACAATGTTCGAATTATGATAAGCAACATTACACTTAACACATGCCTGTTTTTAACTAGACTGTTAGGTTTGAAACAAGTTTGATGTGTCTAACCAATGACTAGGAGTGTATATAACATGCATTGATGGAAAAAAATAGTAGAAACGCGCTTTGTTTTGTTTCAAACATTCAAAATTTCTTCTGTGAAATTAAGTATATGTTAAATGTTATAATTTACATTGCGCAGCTACTATTTTGTGCATTAGCAAACAAACAAAAAAAAACTACCGTTTTCAATCGTAATAAGTGCTTGTCGGTGTTGTCTTGCAAAATACACTATAGTCACATGAGTGACTGTGATAGTCTTGGGTGCCTCCGGTACCCCCCTTGGCAGTCGACGGACAAGCGCAGAGGCGATTCTCCTGAAAGTATCCACATAAGGAAGTTAATTAGGCCTGTAGGCGTAAAGGATACAGCATGTAAACCTCAAGACTCAAACTCTAATCGTTTTGCCCTACAGTGCAACACACTTGAGCCTGATACTGAGACTATGGAGGCAGAAGTGTCAGTCAACTCCTAAGCCGCCACCAATTTTTTTGGGCAAAGTTAATGACATAGATTGAAAATGTTGTTGAGAAGTATGCTCAAGAAAAGGAAGCAGTATCGAGACCTTGTGAAGTTGCTTAGAACGCAGTGTTCCATACATATCACTTGAAGGATGAACGTGCCTATAAGGCTGTACTTAAGGGAATACATTACTCAACACCACTGGAAGTAATAAAGAATGAGCTTGGTAAGTTGGGGCACACGGTGAGGGACGTTGTCAACGCTAAGAATCGTAACAAAACACCAATCAATTTTCTTTATTGAGCCAAATAGCAATAATAAGAATATTTTTGAGATCAAAAGGTTAGGTAATGCTGTCGTAGTCATTGAACCACCTAAAAAAATAGATGATTTGGTTCAGTGCCATAGATGTCAGGAGCCAATAATCTGTACCAACAAATATAACATGTATAAATATAATGTATAATATATAAGTTTAACATTAATTAACAAAAAGAAGCACCTTATTACGCTAACTAACTTTCTATAATTTAATCTAAATTGACTTAGAGCTGAAGACCTTTGTTGCTATTGCTCTTAAATTTATAAACTAAGTAATAATTTGTAATTATAACATTAGTTCTGAATAATAATAATAATATAAACTAACATCCCAACGGCAATTTCAGAGCAAAGTTAACACCAAATCCCTTATCCCTGGCTCCCATTCCCCTCAACCATGCACATCACCAGTTATAAATGAAGAATTGATTATGAAAAAGGTCGAGATCCTAATTCAACAAATGTCAGTCCAACTTATCGCTCAATTCACACAGATGATGACTAACTTCTTTACATTCCTAAATCAATGCAAATAAAATTAAAAATATTCATTTGGAATGCTAACGGCCTATGCAAAAGTAAGCCCAGAAGTTGAACAAGACATCAAAACGAAAAATATCGATGTGCTACTTGTAGCGGAGACCCATTTCAATCAAGGTTCGAACTTCTACATTCAAGGCTATGATCTTATCAAAGCAAATCATCCATCAGGCATTTCATATGCTGAACAAGACCCAATCCAATTTCCCCGGGTACAGCCAGCAGCAGTCACACTCCACAGAACTCACGGCAATCTAAAACTAGCGGCATTATACTTTCCTCCACGCCACAATATATCGCAGGTTATGTATGAGCAACTGGTTGTTAGTCTCTTGGTAATAACCTACTGGCCTCAGAAAAACAAGAAAGAAAAAAGGGTCAGTCAAATTCACACTGCAATCAACATGGAACTTCATTCTGACAACAGTGCTGTAACGCTACTCAGACTCAGTCACTTTCCTTCCCAGTGGAAGTGTGCTGAGATCATTATGTTTCTTAAGCCTGGTAAACCTGAACACCTACCCAGTTCATATCGTCCTATTAATCTGCTGGTGATTGTCTCCAAAATATTCGAGAGACTATTTTTGCGTAGACTTTTCAATTCGGGTTCAGAACGCAACTTGCTACACCAGAGTAGTGCCACAGGATTGTGCAACATATTTTAGATGCGGTGGAGAATAAGAACTACTGTTCTGCAGCATTTCCTGATGTTAGGCAAGCGTTTGACAGAGTTTGGCACACACGCCCACTTCATAAAGTCAAAAAGAACCTGCCAGCGCCATACTACCTGCTCCTTAAATCGTACTTGGACAATCGTGTTTTTTACGTGCGCTGCTGGACTGGAAATCTGTCAAGAAACCCATACAGGCAGGTGTACCTCAAGGCAGTGTTCTTGGTCTTATACTGTACACGCTGTACACAGCAGATATGCTGGCATTAAATATGGATTGCTCCCTTACGGCTACGTACGCAGACGACACAAAATTTCTGGCTTCCGATGACTGTTATATAAAAGCATCCAGCAAACTTCAGCTGCACTTGTCTTCCTTAGAGCCGTAGCTTACTAAGTGGAACATTGGCATCAATACCGAAAAATCAACTCATGGCAGGTCTAGGTCGAAGTACTCAATACGCAATAAGTTGCTGCTCTATAAGGCTTTTCTAAGGCCAATCTGTACCTATGGCATTCAGTTATAGGTCTCTACTGCGGCTTACAATGTCAACATTAAACAGAGTCAGTCCAAAGTTCTTCCGGCTTTAGTTGGTGCCCCTTAAATGATCACAACGACGTCATTCACTGCGAACTCAAGATCGCTACGGTTGCAGTAACCATCAGTACTTTTAGCCGCGGCTATGAACATAGTTAACGATCCTTGCAGTGCAACGCATGGACAATATTTGCAACTCCGCAGACTATCATCGTTTGGATCTCCCCTAACGCTTCAACCAGCGACATACCTATTCGACCCAAAAACGACGATAGACTGTAGCAAAAATTTTTTGGCGTCAAAGAGGATGCCCGACATTGTAAAATGTTAAATGGAATTCTCTGGGAAACTAGGGGAATTCATCTCATGGAGGAAATCTGTATACAGGATTTTCGCCACTTACAGAGGTACTGCAAAATATTATAAAGACTTGAATGGTCAGAAATTAAAAATTTTTGATGTTGTATTTTTTTAATAAGCGTGACATTGGCACGTTAGAATATCAAATGACAAAACGAATTCTATCAACAGGTTTCTAAAAATCTGTCATTTATTCTTGATAAGATTGATTGCTGGAGCTAAGTGAAGAAATCTTATAAGTAATGACGGATTCATATAGGGACACGGCACTTGATACTTGAACGGTAATCTTCCTAGTTTACTCAGCCTTAAAGAGCCACATCCGTTGTCCCAAGCCTTGAATATCTGTTTAAATCTGTACATTTTTGTACGAAATATGCTAATAGTGCAGGTCTAATATTCTCCAGTTGCCATCCGGCAAAGTAATCAGCAATCTTCTCCCGAACTTACCTTACCAACTTTTAATTATAGATCAAGTGTCAAAAATCTGCAACGCCAGTATAGATTTCCTGTACACACTACAACAAAATTTTACATAAATAGAAACGAGCAGTCAAGTTGACAACCAAAAATTTTTATCATCAATACAGCACCTAATACCCACACAGATCACTACGATGGGACTGACGAAACAAGTGACGAAAATTTACAAGATGACCACAATAGTCCTGAAGAAGTAATCGAAGACCACAATAATGTAGCAGACAACATTAATTTTTTAGAAACATTTGATGGCATTATAGCAACGACGCACTGAAAACTCTAAGCGCAGTAAACTATACTGTGAAAACTTACTTTACTATTCTTGATAGCTGCTACTTTCCACTGTGACAGTTGCAAGTAAACGCGTAAAATTGAATTTCGACTAGCCCATCTGCCATCTGAAGATAGATGTAATATGTAAGACTAGCCAATTTGGCAACATCTCTTTTCGCTGATCCGGATAAAAAACCCAGTTTTGCTACTGTAGTAAAAGGTGTGATTAATACCGAGCACAATAATCCGATATTTACCAGATCATATCCGTATAAGCAGCTCTTAGAGATGTGATTGAGTCCCAAATTAATGAATTATTGAGAGTTTAAATCATCTGGCCAAACAAGTATTTTACGACTCTATATCATAAAAGTGATTACCTTGAGAGAATTTGATATTGAGAACACTACATTTTCGGTAAGTAATAGTAAATACGAATTTACTATACTTCCATCCGGAATGCTCCAGCCATTTTCCAAAGAGCTTTAGACGATATCCTTAGAAAACACATTTGTTCAAAATGTTATATTCATATAGACGATATTCTTATATTCAGCAAAACAAGAAAGGAACATGTTGAAAATCTGAGCATAATATTTGACACTTTGAATAAGGTTAATCTCAAAGTTCAATTGGATAAATTGAATTTATGAAACAAGAAATTGAATTTTTGGGATTCCTGGATTGGTGCCAATGGCATCCGTACCAACCCCAAGTAGACAGTACCACTTGTTAATTTTCTCCAAGCTTGAACATTTCATGATGTCTGATCGTTCCTAAGTATGGCAGGTCATTAGAGACAATTTATTAGAGACTGTGCGAAATAGCGAAACCTCTTACATTCATTCGAAGAGGGGAATTAGGTCAAATACGCAAATCACAATCCAAAAAGACTAGTGGGACTGATTAAACCAGCTGCTGTAAACAGATCGCGCTCATTTGTGGCACAGTAATTAAGGACAGTCCTACCAACTAACAGAATAAAACAACCTAAAAAATAATAATATATAAACTAAAGGGAATAAAGCACAAAAATAATCACTTTCTACCCTTTTTTTTTATTCATATATTTGAATAGCCAACTCCTATAAAATCAAAAATAAAGACGTATTCACGGAAACACGAACGTGCGTACGACACACCATTTTTTTGGTTTTATTTCATTTTTTACATTGGGCAATTAGTTCGGTCCGTTATCAAAAGATGGCTCCACCTGCAAGTTGTGGCCGATTTTGGAAGCAATTACCTATTCCATTGGAAAGGTTTTTGACATCTGTCAACAATAATTAGTGTGCATCAGCATCTGTTTCTGACAACACTGTTTTTTGCCTCTTCGAAAATGTCCGGATTTGTGTTAAATAAACAGCATTTGCGAGAAGTTTTGATTTTCTTTTTTAATGGGAAGAAAAGTGCAGCTGAAGCCCAACGATTGCTTGAGGAAGTTTATGGTGAATCTGCTCCGACCGATAAGTCATGCAGATAGTAGTGTAGAGGCTTCAAAACTGGTGATTTTAGTGTCGAAGACAAAGAGCGTCCTGGCCAACCCAAAATGTTTGAAGATGAAGAATTGGAGGCTTTACTGGATCAAGATCCGTGCCAAACGCAAACTAAACTCGCAGAATCGTTGGGAGTGGCTCAGCAAGCAATATCCGTTCGGTTAAAACAATTGGGATTTATTCAAAAGCAAGGATATTGGGTGAAAGACATCAAAAGGAAGGGATTTTTACACCTGGTCGTGACTGGAGATGAAAAATGGATATGGATATACTAAGATAACCCAAAGAAGAAAAATTACTATGCCAAGCCTGGTGAACTGGTGGTTCAAAGGTCATGCTCTGCATATTACCTGGAAACGCTGAAATGGGAGGTCTTACCCCACCCGCCGTATTCTCCAGACCTTGCTTTTTCCGACTACTGGCTTTTTCGACGGATGCAAAACGATTTGGGGGGTCACCGGTTCGTATCTTTTGAAGAAATCGAAAAATGGCTTAATGATTGGATCGAGGCCAGAGAGGACTCATTTTTAAGAAATGGTATTCGAAAATTACCAGAGAGATGAGAAAAAGTAGTCGCTTCCGGCGGCCAATACTTTGAATGATTTATTTTTTACTTTTTTTTCAATAAAAAAACACTTTTTAGAACACAAAAAAACGGACCGAATAATTTGTACTCCCAATATATTTATAGTAATCAATAACTTTTTTTACACACTTCCAACTTAATTTTCACAACCTTGTTGACCTCAAAACGTTGCCACATGTTTGTCTATCTGTACATTGGAAAATGAGATCTTTTTGATTTTGTCTTGGGTCATTTTGATTTTTTCAAGGGGCAACCATGTGCAAAGAGGCTATTGCAATGCAAAGACTAAATTATTGAGATTGGCTGCGGAGACTTAAACACAGGAACGATTGTGTATGGAGACAATTTAAGCGCACAACAACTGCTAAACAATCCAGTGCATCATACAAGGACAAAGCATGTCGACATATGCCCTTTTCACAATGGTGAAAAAGTTGCTTGCTTTTTATAGTTAGTTATTCATATTACTGTTTCGCTTACTGAAAACAATTAACAACAACATGCAAGCAACAAAAATAACCGAATGTACGAAGAAAAGAGAACGAAAAACAGACAGAAACTGTGGTGTGCTCGCAGTTGATCTAATTTTTGGTCAAGAAGGGACAGACGGAAAATGTAAACACAACAATAACAATTACACACACCACAGAAAACAAAAGCAACAAAGTTAGTGAAATTGAAACTGACAAAATGCTTAGATAGGGCAAGCAAATAATTGTTTCGCTTATACAAATTAAAACAAACGAATTAAATTTTTATATACATTTTATTATGACGGCACTATGTGCCTTTATTAATAGTTTTATAAGTTTGTTTTTAATTATTGTCGGCGCGATGCGCCTTGCTTGAGTCAAATTTTTAACTAAAACTTAAGTCTATCTTTATTTCAAATGAAACCTCGCTACTGCCTGGCGTACGTGACGAAATGTGCATCGTCAGCGGAAAGGATTCAAACAAAGAGAACCTTTGAGTAACAAAGAGAACTTTTGAGTCATGAAAGAGAGTAAAAGAGTGTCTTTGAATTGGAGTACGTGACAGAATATGCACTGTCAGCGGAAAGGGTTGCTGTGGCTTATGCTGAGAGAGTGACTTATTGCATCAGCCAAATAGTGTGGGAAGCGGACATTGCGTCAGCGAAAATATTGTGGGAATAATGATCACGATAATGATCATATCATTATGGGGATAATGATCATGA
>JBAMAW010000686.1:0-94182 GCA_037043295.1 Amiota minor | reverse complement strand
AATAGAAGGCAGAACAGGAGAGCAAGATTGTGCTGTAGCTAAGACGACTTTTTTGTGCATTTGTTGCCTTAAATGGGCTAGTTGGTCAGCTGTAATGTTCCGAGTAAAAATATCTTTAGCAACAGATAAGACTTTGTCTGGGCTAACGTTTAGGATCCGTTCGTTACACTGCTCCACGTCATTATTTCCAAAAAACGTTCGAATGCCATAAGGACATTGTAATACGCATACCAACACATTCACCTCAACTTATGTTTGCTTTGACTATTTCATACTTTCATTCTTCTCTCTTTCTCCCCTTGCAATTTTTCGATCTATAATTCTTTATTATTAAACTTTAATAATTTTATATTAGCACAAAATGAGTTTTGCAGTATTTTCACTTATTTGCTGTAGTTACAAAATTTAAAAGTAAAACGAAACTAGAAAGAAGGTTATCTTCGGCTATGCGATTCGGGTGGTTCCGACAAACTTCTTGCGTATGTATTGGAAACTGATAGTGTCCAAGTTTCAGTTCGATAGGACCAAAAATAAAAAAGTTTCCTAATAAGAACATGAATTCAAATAGGTGGTTTGTATCGGAGGTACCCCCACTAGTGGTCCGATTCGGGTGCTTCCGACAAATGTTCTGCGATTGTATTGGAAACTGATAATGTCCATCAGTTCGATTAGACAAGAAGAAAAAAAGTTTTTCTAATAAGAACATGAATTCAATTGTGTGGTTTGTATGGGAGGTACCCCCCTAGTAGTCCGATTCGGGTGGTTCTGATAAATGTACTGCGTATGGTAAAAAGAGAGGTTCGTGCAAAATTTCAGCTCACTAGCTCAAAAATTGAGGGACTAGTTTGCTTACGTACAGACGGACAGACGGACATGGCTTAATCAATTCGTCTAATCGAGCTGATCAAGAATATATATATTGTACTTTATGTGTTTTTTTTTTTTTTTTTTTTGTCTCCTTCTACCTGTTACAAACTTCATGACAAACTTATAATACTATTCACTTCCGTGAAGAGTATAAAAAAGGTTTATTAGTCTGATGATGGAGCCGGCTCTTTATACACTAGGTTATTGAGGTATTTATGTTCGTAGCAGGAAAGAGCATACTTAAAGTGTTTCACTCTTATTTTATTTAATTCGATTTTTCGATTTATTAATTTTTATTTATTTATAATTTTAATTTATTTATCATTCAGTCACCGACTATCTCTCATTGTGAGCGATCCTATTGTCTTCTTATCTGCGAAGTTTATATCGGTTTTTTTTGTTAAGCGTCCTCGTGGTCGTTCCGCTTGGTTTCTACTTCACACAATCAGTGTATAATTACTTGTAAAATAAACAACCTTCTAACCTGGGGAGCAATAGGTTTGCACCACTTGCCGAGAGCCCGCCCACAAAAAAAAATGAGACCTCTCCAAAAGTTAGATTTTCCGGTTCTCCCGCCGGCTATTGATAATCCTTGTTTCATCATTATTGCATCTAAAAACTGAAAAAAGAAAATTTCAGAGTTCTCATGTTTTACTCTGCATTGCGCGCTCAATATGATTTCCAAAAATATTGTATCTATTTACAATCTTGGAGATGGTAATTCACTTTTGCTGTCAAAAACTCAATCCGACGCGGATAAGTTTTTGAATACCAAGGAGTTACATGGTTTAATTGAAAAACCCTGCAAACTGCATGAAGCCCTTAACTTTGTTAAAGGTACTGTATATGCTCCTTACCTCTCCGATATACCTGATGAAGAAATCATCAAAGAACTCAGTTCACAAAAAGTCACCGGCGTATATAAATTTATGAAAACCTATGAAGGGGTCCAAAAACTAAATGGAGTTATATTACTTACCTTTGTTCATTACAATCTACCAGCGAAAATAGATATTTCATGGCACTCAGTGAAAATACGTGAGTATATTCCGAACCCAATGAGATGTAAGAAGTACCAGTTGCTTAGCCACAACAGTAAGCATTGCAAACGATGAAATCTGCGCTAACTGCGCCCTGGCTCCGCATACCCCCGTGGACTGCACACGTACAAAATGCGTTAATTGCTCAGAAGAACATTCTGCCTCATCGCAGCAATGTTCAAAATATCAACAACAAAGAGAAATATTAAGAATTAAGACAAATAATGAATGCTCAATACGCAAAGCAAAGGGAATCAACGGCACGCAAAATGGTAATCAGCGTTTCTTATTCTTCAGTAGCTAGCTCTTCTAACAACAACAACAACGAACGAAAACCAAAGTCAACAGTTAAAGAAACCTATTATTAATACTGTTACTGCTTCCTCAGCCCCCTTCAAATTCATTTCATCTTCGCTGCCTACTCAGCGCCAAAAAGCATTATTCGCTCACACTGTTGCTCTCTCCAATTTACCTTTACCGCAATACAAAAACAAAACCAACAAGCAATTACAACCCAGTAGTATGCTCAATGGCAATAGTCCCTTTTTCAGTAGTTATTCTCTAGTCCTTTTTCTTCTCCACTTGGGACTAGCCACGAGGGAGATAGAAGTGAACCAGTAGCAGAGAGAACAATTGAGAGGCAACAATTTGTTTGTTTGTTCTCTTTGAACTGGTGTCGAGAGCGAAAATTCTGAACAAAGGAATGTGAAAACGAAACGTGGAATTTTGTGAAGTCCAGTGAACACGCCTATTGTTGAATCAGTGCATTTGGGAAGATTTTTGTCAATTTTGAGTGGTGTTTACTGTTTTTACTAAACAAAAAAAATTTTGTGAGACACGCGTCCCATGGTCATAAAGAAAATAAAGTGAGGTGAGTGGTGTTTTTATTTTATTTATTGTTTATTCTTTTAACTTATACTATTACTTCCTAACCTGTGGAAATCGAATTAAATTAAATTTGATTTTTTATCAGTGCCATTATTATGCAAGGTAAGTGAAGAAAAATATTTTAGAGAGTGATTTTTTAAATTGCTTTTCTGAGCCGAAGCACATAGCAGCCAGTGCTCCCCATCTTTTAGTTGTGTTAAGTTTTTACAATTTAAATAGCTGTAATAATAAATAAATAAATAAATCGCTTTTCTATATATATTTCATAATTTCTAACAGTATAGCATCAACAACACACTACAAGCAACGTAAAATAACATTTAATATCGGTGCGCAATTTAAATAGGTAAGTAAAAAAATAGGAAAAAAAAAATAAATTATTGAATTTCATACAACTTTTAATGTAAATTTCTTTTTTCATAATTTCTCACGAAGACCTGTTCCAACTCCGGAAGAAGCGACTGCACAAGAAGCAGGCTCTCAAAAGGAAACACGGAAGCTGCACAAGGAAACAGGAAAAATAGCGTTGGAAAATACAAATTTTTTATACTCTTCACGGATGTGAACAGTATTATAAGTTTGTCATGAAGTTTGTAACAGACAGAAGGAGACAAAAAAAACCACATAAAGTATACATATTCTTGATCAGCTCGGTTAGACGAATTGATTAAGCCATGTCCGTCTGTATGTATGCAAAGTAGTCCCTCAGTTTTTGAGCTAGAGAGCTGAAATTTTGCACGAAGCTCTCTTTTTTCCATACGCAGTACATTTGTCAGAACCACCTGAATCGGACCACTAGGGGGTACCTCCCATACAAACCACCCAATTGAATTCATGTTCTTATTAGAAAAACTTTTTTTCTTCTTATCCTATCGAACTGAAACTTGGACACTATCAGTTTCCAGGACAGGTGCAGGACATTTATTGGAACCAGCCCAATCGGACCACCCATACACACACATTTTCTCTACATGCGCAGGACATTTGTCGGAACCACCTGAATCGGACACCTAGGGGTGGTACCTCCCATACAAACCACCCATTTGAATACTACAATGAAACATTCACTGCGTCCCGTGAAGAGTATTTCATCTTCGGCATAGTCGACCTTCTTTCTAGTTTTATATTTAATATTTAGACTTAAGTTGTAAAGAAATGAATAAAATGTAATATGAATTTAAAATCTTTTTAAATTCAATTTTAAATTGAGGAGCTTCAAATTTCAGAACTTGACCCTTTGGGACTGACGCTGCCCGGCTCCCTTTGGGACTAGCGAGGCACCGGTGTAGTTTTATTTGAAGTGGTTTTAGTGATCAATGTTGACTTTGTTATGTTTCCCTGTAGTATAGGGGACTAGCGCAGGAGCGCTACTCAGGGAAGTCCTACGAAGGAGTCAATCGCCACCGCTCGCTTACTTTGGGACTGACGCTTTGCCGCTCCCTTTGGGACTGACACTGCGCCGCTCCATTTGGGACTAGCGCGGAAATACAATTATCCATATATGCTGACGACGCGCTAATCTTTAGCAAATGTAAAGATACAAATATCCTTACCGATACTTTTGTAAAGATTCTTAAAAACATTGAAACTTGGGGCAATGCCTCTGGGGCCCCGCTGTCTATTGATATATATAAAATACTCCATCTATATAAAAAACAACGTTGTATATACCCCATATTATCAATTAATGACATAGATTTAGAAAAGGTGAATTATTGAAAAATTTTGGGTCTTACGATTGACAAACGTCTTTCTTTAAAACAACATTGCTTCGAACTATTGTAAGAAAAAACTTAAATAATCGACTCAACATAATAAAGTTCCTATCATCGAAACGCTCTCTCATTCATTCGACTTCTCTTATCCAAGCCACGAGAGCTTTACTGCTGTCTAAAATAGACTATGCTCTTCCTATTTACGGTTGGTGCGCTCCATCAATTATTAAAACTGCACTCTATCATGCAGCTGTTCGACGTAGTATAGGCGCATATCCAACAACACCTATTAAATACATTCTTGCCGAAGCTGGCCTGCAAGATCTACCAACTAGAGTCGCTCAAACAACTTATAAGCTCCTATCTAAGCTCCTTAGTTCCATCAACCCGATCTGCAGTAAGGATTACACGACAGCGGAGAAACATATCAAAAAATAGAAATTGACTTCCACCATTCGCAGATGCATTCATTTTAACAAACTCTATAATATTGACACTCCATACCGGGTGAATTACAACATCCCTTTGCCACCATGGATATTACGTCATTAACACATCGCTTCATAATTTCATAAAAAATGTGACACCCAACTCGGTATTTCGCCAACTATTCGCAGAGCAGTTGGCAAATTACCGCAATTGGAGATGGTTGTATACTGACGGATCAAAAACCGACACTTTCACAATGTTTGTTGTTGTTGACCAAGACGGCTCTATTGTCTGAAAAGACATTTTTCCCCAAAACTTTTTCGATTTCCTCGGCTGAAGGTAAAGCCATCCTTAAAGCTATTAAGTTTGCCCTTGATCACAAAAGAAAACACATCATCTGCAGTGACAGCTTATCCACCTTACACGGCATACGGAATTTTTACAACAACAATAACTATGTGAAATCCGTCATTATTGCATCATTGCATCAAACAAAAACAAAATAAAGCTTCTATTGGTTCCTGGACACATTAGTATCATCGGGACCGAGCACGCGGACAACGCTATAAAGTTAGCAGCCCAATCTCCTTGTATTACCACCATACCGAGAGTACCGAAGGATATCTGGTGATACATACGGGGCGTACTTATGTCCTCAGAGATTGAGGAATGCCGTTCCTTCAACCATATATATATATGTATATATGGTCCAACCCCAACAAGGAACCGATGCGATACCCACCTTCCTATAACCGAATGCAATGCAAGATTTTAACTCGTCTTAGAACAGGTCATAGCGACCTAACGCACAAGCACCTTCTCAAAAAGGAAATTAAACCAAACTGCCGGTACTGCGGAGGTAACGTTTCCATTAAATACCTACTAGACGACTGCACCTACCTTGAACCGATAAGGGTTGATATATTTGGTCAAACTACTCCGTAAATCGCCATCGTCAACCCCACATCTGATAACACAATTAAAATATTTGAATTTTTAAGGAACGGACAACTTTCAAACCGCTTATAAATTGTTAAATATCGAGTCAGTCTGGTGTGAGAGTTTCAGGTGTACGCACGTACAAGCGCATAAAACCTCTAATTTGATTAACATTAGCAGTAATAACACAAACAACATAAAGCAAGCCAGTGTAGATGCCGCTATGGCAAAAATGAAGAGGAGGAAAACAACAATAGACACTGGGCAGCGCACGACCGTTCGCCAAAATTATTTTTCGCCACTGCAGACAGTTGATAACGGAGATGAAATTGAGGAAAACAATATTACTACTGAACAAATATTGTAGAACAGACAACATTAAAAGTGTATATACCTCCTATCACAGATATTAATTGCTCTATTGAGAAACTGCATGAAATATGTAACTTAATGAATATTGCTAAATATTCAATACGAAAAATTTCGATTGGTCTCAAGATTCACTGTGACGACAAAAAAGACTTTGTGTGATGCCTGTGCCTACTTATTGCACAAGCATCAATATTTCACTTATTCCTGTAAATCAGAAAAACCCTATAAAGCACTGCTTACGGGACTAGACAAAACGGATCCCGGTAATATCAAGACCCGGCTCATCCAAATAGGACTCAGATGTTTGGACGTCAAATTAATTGAGCGAAAAAGTGCTAACAAAAGCGTTTTTATATCATATGTGCTATATTTTGAAAAGAAATCCACATCGTTAAGCGAACTTAAAAAGAAGTTCTCTGTCATTGATTATGTCAAAGTCACGTGGGGTTATCAAAAGCACAACTCCAATAAAATTATTCAATGTTACAACTGCCAGATGTTCGGTCACGGGTCCGTCGATGTGCTGAGAGCTGATCAAGAATATATATACTTTATGTGGTTTTTTTTTTGTCTCCTTCTGCCTGTTACAAACTTCATGACAAACTTATAATACTATTCACTTCCGTGAAGAGTATAAATATATTCTTACGATTTCAACATGATTTTTCCAGCGGGCTACTCCTATGTACCGTCCGCTAGAGGGAGACGAAGGTCCACCCTGGATGTTTTCCTTACAAATCGCGCAGAGGCTCTATCACACGCTAGCGTTATAAACGATTTAAGTTCTGACCCCCTACCTGTTAAAGTTCTTTTGTATACTTATTATTATTTTTCGAATAGTGTATGCTGTCAATATTGCAATGATTATTAATCCTTCTCCTAAAGAAGCATGCCCAATCCGGACGAAAATTTAGTCCCAGACTATTTTTGGTATTGTACTAACATCTCCTATATACAAGGATAACATTTCTTGGATCTCTGGCTGAATATTGTGCTGAGCTACTAATATCTTGTCGTCGGTTCTAGCCGTACATTCTGGCTTTAAGTTTAAGATTCCTAGCTCGGGCAAATTGACTAAATCTATTTGTGCGTTTGTACACTGAATTCTTATTATTATTTTTTGTATTGTATGGAACCTTAAACAACCAACTACTTTTCTTTTCTAATTCAACCCAATATGTCTCAGAATCTATTGTAGTTTTATAAACGCATTTTGCGTGCGTATTGGGCTTTAAAGGTTTGATCTCACATGTATTATCATTTGCATTACTTCCTTCACAAATTCTCTTGTTGAGCTGCCATTTTTGGCATTTCTTTAATGTTGAGTCCGGCATTAAATGATTAATTAATCAAAATTATAAACTAAGTATTCTGATCTTAAATGAGCTATTATCATTTGATCGTCACTTTTAACTGGTACGGGAATTACTCTATACAGTTTAAGATGGGTACCAAATAATGGAATTTTTACATTTATTATTAATTTCCTATCAATGAATAAACCTTTTGCCGTTAGTAATGAGTAAACTTCTTTAAGCTCGGTACCTGACCTTTTCCCTGGGATAATTAAATTTTCAGGTAGGCTGTCTTTTATTTTAGATATTTGAAGCTTCAGTTGATTTGGTTTAAGAATATTTGTGTTTAGTCTGCCATGATTTATATCAATTAACAGATTTATAACTCCTGCTTGTATTTTTTCACAATCATCAATTAAGGAGCTAAGCTGTTTTGTGACCATAAAAAAACTAATAGATTCCTTATACACATAATAACTTTCTTTGAGGATTTCAGTCATATTTTCAATTCTTGTGTTCATGTTTTTGAACTTTGTATTAACGTCATCAGCAGTTCTTTTCAGTAGATTTGCTGTAGAATCTACCACGGACGTTTGCTTCCGTATTAAGGTATTTATTTAGATCGTGCTGATTCTCTAATAGATTCTTCATATTTTCTTCCATTTGTCTCTTATCGTCTTCGTCCATTATACCAAATAATATATGATATAATGATCCAATGAATTCAAAAGGTGCACGTCTACTTCTTGAATCTTGTTGAGTCATGAAGAGTTTATTGTTTTCTTCTAGTTCGGATACTTGTTTTTGTTTTCCCTTACTAATAAAATAGAGGAATTTTCCCCAAAGGCCATCTGGCTGGGTGGCAATTTTCATCTTTTAAAATCACTACTTGTCCTTTCTCTATATTGGGAGACTCTTTTTTCCATTTATTCCTTTGTTGTAGGGTGCATAGATAATCATCCTTCCATTTTATCCAGAAACCTCTTTTAATTTTTTTTTTTATTAGTTTCCATCTATTTAAATTATTAAGTTTTTCTTTTTTCCATTGATTCAACTGCATCTAGTGTTAGTCTACCTATTAAGAGATGTGTAACTAATTCAATGTCTTCTATACCATCCCTTGAAGTGTATAAAGGTCTTGAATTTAATACTGCTTCGATTTGACATAACAACGTTGCCATTTCTTCATAAGTCAAAATGATATCTCCAATTACTCTCTTTATGTGATATATTATGGATTTCACCCCTGCTTCCCAAATGCCTCCGAAGTGAGGTCCTGCCAGCGGGATAAAATGCCACTGAATTTGGTCGTTTTCCATACCTGAAGCAGCCATAGTATTATGCTGTACTGCTTTGACAAATTCTTCATCTAATTTTCTAGAAGCACCTATAACCGCATTTTCCTCTTCTAGCCACAAATCTTTTTAATGCCGCTAAAAGGGCATCGGAAGTTAAGTCGCTGACTACTTCCATGTACATTGCTTTTGTTGCCATACATAAAAATACTGCAATGTAGCCTTTATATGTTTTTTGTTCGCGATTTTTTGAACATTTGATATAATAAGGACCTGCATAGTCTACTCCTGTGTTCATGAATGGGTATGACATATTCACTCTGTACTTTGGTAGGTTTCCCATTATTTGTTTACCTACATTTTGACGATATCTTGCACAGTTTCTTTGGATATGATACCTCATTATATTAATCCCTTCATGCAGAGTCTCTTTGTGAGCAGCTTGAATAATTAATGCAGATGAGTGACACTTATCTAATATAATTGGATGTATGACATCAAATCGTGCATTGCAATTTTCAAGTCTACCACCTACTCGCAGAATGCCGTTCTCATCTAAGAACGGATTCAAGCCTAATATTTTACTTTTTGGCCCGATTTCTTTCCCATGTTGTCGTTTTCTGTTTTAATAATTAACGTTCTTGCTCTTTTGATTTCATTTACTATGAGGCCACGCGAATACGACTTCTTTTTAACCTTAATTTCAATAAATCTTAGTACGTAAGCTGTAGTTCTTTCTAATTTTTGAATGCATGAGTATTTTCGCAATAATTCGTAAATTATTGTGTTTTTTTGTTTATAATTATAGTATAGTGTAAGTAAATGGTCTCACGAATGGCGTCACCCGATCTGGTAGTCGTTGGCCCTTTATTGGTATTGACGGCTTCACCTTGTTGATGCGACAACGACAACACTCCTGTTGAACATTGTGAAGCACTGATCGAAGTCGCGGCACCCAAAATCTCTGTCGGATCTCATTCATTATAACACTGGCGTTCTGGTGATGTAGCAGATTATGGAAATGACACTCGATAAGCTTCGTTACTCTATGTTCCTTTGGAAGCAATACAGGACGACGGGCTTCCAACGGCAAGTGAATGGCTTCATCGATGCGCCCTAACAGGTGAATGATACCATGTTCATCCAAATAGGGCAATAGTTGAGCAATTTTACTATTTTTTGGAATGACGTTCATTTCCCGATGATAATGCAGTTCTTCGCCGTACACCTCTTGTTGGGCTACATTGCAAAGCAACCGCTCTGTTTTTATAAGTTCGTTCATTGTCAGTTTGCCCACTGAACTTGCCACACTGCATCCGCGGCATCCATGAAACATTATACAGGCTCGAATGACTCAGGCTATAACTCGCTTCATCTTTAAATAGGAAGAAAATTAAGTTCAGTCGAAATCAACTTTACTTACATCGCATGTAAGCATGTGAGAAATTTCTTCTTCTAGCTGTGGCGGAACTTGTAACTGTACCTGTGGCTAATGCATTTCTTCTAAGCGGAGGAATGCTGGACCGTGATACCATAGTCCGGTGGCATCGATCCTTGATGGATTAAGTGGACGCGTGGCAGAATCAGCAGAATTCTGATCTGTGGGTACCGATCGCCATTGTTCTGGCTTACTATGTCCCACAAAGGATTTGTACTTTCTCTCGGCTGAGTTTATCCACAGAAGTGGCAGCTTGTAGCTCAAGGCGCGGTATTGATATAATTTTCTTGGCGCGGTACGTGTTTTATTACATATGAAAGATACTTCTATTGAAGAAGTAGTAACAAGTCTGAAGTACGCTTAGGCAGCAAAGGCAGTTTCGCTGGCATCTACGAAAATGTGAAGCTCAATGGCGTCAGCGATACACAAATTTAATGAATAGCATCTCGGTATGATCAGGTGACTCGAGACATCTTGGTTCGATACACGAAAGTGTCTACTTTTGTATTCCAGTACATTCCAAGAACTTTGTCACCTATGGCTTCAAGCTCTAAACGCACTAGTTCAACGGCAGCTGATGACGTCCCGTTAAGAATGTTTTGCAAGCGTTCACTATTTGATACGAACTGCCGGAGTTCAAATCCGACGTGGAGATGAATACCGATGATTTCTTGGCAAATCTTTAGCGCTTCTTGTTGATAGCGAAATTCTTCGGCGTTGGTATTCTTGACGAATTCAGCACAGAATGGTGAGCATGCAGCTCCAAATATCATTGATGTCATCAAACAATGTTGAATATTGCCAGTCTCCTGATCTTGCCAGAGAAATAGCTGAGAATGTTGGTCTTTTTCGCATATTTTTACTTGTGAAAACATCTCCTTGATGTCGGCGGCAACTCCTATTGTATGTTGGCAAAACGCAAAAAGTATATTCATCAAAAGTTTGGCTTGCTCGGGCCCATTCGACAATTGGAGTTCAGCCAAATTCCGTTGGCTACGGCAGCGGCATCAAAAACTATTTTGAACTTTCCCGGCTTGTTTACATTCTTCACAGCAAAGTGCGGCAAATACCATACAGGGGCGGCGGTGCAGCTTCGTATCTCATTGTCAGAAAGCACCCGGGTATACCACTTGTCAAAATTTCTGCATCTCGGATTTGTAGCGATCTCCAAATGCAGAATCTCGGCTCATCTTTCGTTCGATACCTTCAAGACTAGTTTTGGCCATTTTGAGACTGTGGGGCAGCGTTGGCGTCAACAGCTTCCACAGTAGTCCCATTTCAAAACGATTGCCAACTCTTTTCGTGGTCGTCTGTAGAATATGTTTGGCATGCATATTCTCTTCTGATTCAGGTAAGGCGGCTGAGGAATTCATACCAAAATTATCTGTTCTGAAATATTCATCTACCAGCTGATGCAGATTAGTGTCATCTTTTTGTGACTTAATGTGCAATACAATAGGTTGTGATTTGGAAGAATCGCATCTTGTACCATACGCAGCCCACCCCAACCTAGTTTTCACGAAAGTTGGGTTTCCTGTGTTTATAACCTCGATAGGAGCTCCTAGAGTGGCATGGTCTACACCTATAAGTATCTCAGGCTTTGCTCCGTTATAATCAGCTATTTGCGCTGCATGGAGGTGAGCGAATTCTTTCTTACTAAAAGACTGCTCAGGCATTCCAAGGTTTCGTACCGACCGTACGTTCTTCATAGCGTACCATTGTTGCCTGTTACTTGACGGGATTTCAAAACTCACCCGTCTACATTTTTCAGTGGTGACTCGTCCTCCAAACCATTGCAGCTTCAATTGCTCCATGTTATCTTTGAGTCCAAGTTCTTCAGCTACTTGATCCTCTATAATGGATATTGATGACCCATCGTCGAGATGGCATGTGTTTCAATTTGACCATTAGGACCGCTTAAGACAACTGGCCAAATCTTAAAAAGTTGTCCTCTTGGCCATTCCGTCTGACAACTCAAAACAAACTACCGTTCTACCGTTGCTATCGTTCCGTGGCTACCGTTACTTGACTGCTGGCCATGTAGACTGGAATGATGAAACCTCTGGCAACCATCTTGACCACAGACACGCTTGTTTTACATTTGGAGACGGGGTGACCTTTCGCCAAGCAAGCAAAACAAAGTTGACTGGATTTGACCTTATCCCAGCGGTTAGCAAGACTACTTTGTTTCTATGCTTCACACACGTTTAGCTTGTGGTTACCTGAACACTGTGGATACAAAGCCATCTGCTCAATGTGATCGCTACTCACATGCATCAACATATCATGCTTTGATGGCGCATTCTTTACGTTGGCCGGCAACAAGCAGATGACCCTGTCAACAGCGTTCAGCCACTCTGAGAAGTCCTTGATAGTTGCAAACGGTGTTATATTGATGGAATGTTGTGCCCACTCATACTGCTTACTTAGCGGCAACCTCCTCTCCATCTGTTCCAGCATGGCAACATTGTATAGGTAACGATCGCACTTTGAAGACGTCAGCAGCGCCACCGTATTACGCACCTTCGTGGCGAGTTAGATGATTTGCTCATTTTTATGTTCACCTAAGACTGATAGCTGCTGTAACTTTGACATCTGATCCCGTACGAGTAATTCTAGACGGCCAAACAGTTTTTTTTTATAGTAATTATGACGTGTGTGTATGTTTTTGAATTGTGTCGTCATCGGCTTCACTTTTCCTTTCTTCATTGTTCAGACCGTTGGCGACAGGCAGACATCTTTTTCTCCTCGCATGTCTTCCTCTTCGTGGCTAGCCTTGACATACAGGGTTGCTTTCGATTATGTGACCGACACCGATTACACCTCGGTTATCGATCACAGCTGCTGTAACAATGGTCATGCATTTTATTAGTCATTTATCATAGTGTTCTTGAAATAAGTATGTGTGCGTGGCATGAACAAAGCAAGACAAAATATCTAATCGATTTAGTTATTTCATCATGCTTTTTATTCTCTCAACGCTCTTTTTCACCACCATCATTTTCTTTTTGACCATGCTATCTCATTTACGCCTTCACGAAGTAAGTACGTGTGAAAGAGTGCTCATTTTTATAAACCATTTTGGATTGAACAGACGTGAGCTCGTGAGCGGATAGCATGCGAATTATTTGCAAAGTGCCGACTGTGTCGTCATCGGCATTATGGTCCGCACATCTGCCCACTTCGAAAAATAACAAAAAATGAACGATCATCATGCTTCTATGCAGCATGATGAACACGCGTATACGAAAAGACTGATGCTAAATGCATGATCATGTTGGGGGCGCTTAAGAGTTTCGTAGACTGTTAATTTTTTGTTTTGTTTTTATTCCAGTAAAGGTTTATATGTTTTGCGTAAACACATTTGTAAAAAGTACAATGATTAGATAATAAAAATCGTAAAATATTCTATTGGTTGTACAAAACAAGCGATGACCGTACAGCAATAGAACAGAAGAGAGTGGCACAGAAACTTCTCTATTCTTCCATTCTACTGCGCTCACAACATCAACGGCTGTGTCTAACTGTGTGTGAGAGATGTGCAACGGAGATATCGTTTTTTCATTCATACAATTTGTTTTTGGGTACGCCAAAATTGGTAGTAAGAAGAAGAGCTTTCTGTTTAGCTCTCGCGCCGTTCAATCAGTAATATTTTTCACTACTTATAAATCGGCATTATTAACATTTCCCACGTGTTTTTGTATATTTAAATTTTGCGCATAATTTCCTTGCGTTTATTTTTAATTATATTTCTAACAATTTTGCTATACAATTTTATAGGCTTTGACGCCGCTCAGTCAGTGTTTTTGTGTGCTATAAATCAGCATAATCGGCATTCTTGATATTTACCGAGTTTAGTGACTGGTTTGCGAAAGTTTTTCGACTTTTATTTAATTTTTTTCATAATTTTAACATATCTTTTTTTTTATAATTTTAACATTGCTATTATTTATATATGCCATCCCGATCTACTTTAACTGGTAGAATGCAGCATACACGCCAGAGAAATTACATGAGATCAGTTAGAAATAGTAACGCAAGTACTACAGATCAAGATATTGATTTATGGATGGAACGTATAAAATTGCATTGAATTTTATTCCCCGTAATTTTGAGTCTTTTAGCTGTGGGTCTTTAATATTACGTTGTGATTTCTAAAATTACTTTACGTAACACTAGCGCTTTTCCTGACAACGCATGTCATATGGAAAAAGTTGTATTACCACCCCTCATTCAGAATGTTCCTTTTATGAATTTAGTTCAATGTTTGAACTCAAATGACAATGTCATTAAACAACACTCCAAGAATTACTTTGATAACATACGTTCTTATAATGGTTCATTTGCATTTAAGGTGAATAAAGAGCGTGATCTTCGTTGATATAACGATGCTATTCAGACTGATGTTGCGACTATTTTTAGAAGTGATGACGGTGAACCGCCTTTTGAGGGAGCTATGGTTGTTTTTCCGAAATTTTCAAGAGAACTTAATAATGTTTCTGTTTTGAACTCTTCATTAGATCCGTTAGCATATCCTTTGTTGTTTCCTAGTGGTGATACCAGTTGGAATGTTAATATGTCACGTACGTTCGAATTGAAAGTACCAGATTACATTTCATTAAACAAAATCAGGCTGCTCTACGTGCTGACCTTTATAATAACTTAAGTGATTTTATAAATCAAAATCCAAATGGTAATGATTCTAGAGTTGGCCACAAAGTAATTTTGCCTTCCAAATTCACATTCTCCACGAAATATATTTCAGAATTACTTAGATGCTATGTGTTTTGTACAGCGAAAGGGAAAACCTTGTTTATTCATAACTTTGATATGTAAACTAAATTGGCTCGAAATTATCGAAACCTTAAATGGGCCTAAGGCTTACTTTCGACACGATATTGTTGTTCGCGGTTTCAAAATTAAATTGAATGAACTGATCAACTTGACATTTAAAAACTATATATTCGGTAAAATTGATGCTATTATTTACACAATTGAATTTCAAAAACGTGGTCTCAGTCATGCACATATTTTGTTGACATTGGAAAATGATGATAGAGTTGATTGTATTTAAATTATTAATAAAATTGTTTCTTCTGAAATTCCTGACCCTCATACTCATCCAAAATTTCATAACTTAGTAAAAAGTCATATGATTCATGGTCCCTGTGGTGTTCTTAACCCTAGTTCAGTGTGCATGCGAGAAGGAAAATGTTCTAAAAATTCTCCTAAACATTTCTCAGAACGTACAGTATATAGACGTCGTGATTATGCTGTTAAGAGTGTCACATACATTTACAAGTATGTTTATAAAGGGCATGATTGTGCGACTTTAGAATTTGGTGTTGAGAATGTTGGGCTGAATAAAATCGTGATAGATGAGATTCGAATTTTCTTATATTGTAGATTTGTTGGTTCCACTGAGGCTGCTTGGAGGATATTTGAATTCCCAATGTATTATCAGGCTCATACAATTGTTCTGCTTGATTGCCACCTGCCTGGAAAACAAAATACTTACTTTATAGATGGAAATGTGGAACAGGCCGTAGCTAATCCTCCAAGAACCAAATTATTAGCCTTCTTTGAATTGAATACAAACGTTGCTTCTGCAAATGAATTTCTGTATATTGAAATTCCAGAACATTTCGTGTGGGATTGTAAAGCAAAAAAGTGTTAGACAACAGACAACGTGGGGCAGAGAAAGTTATCACTTGAATGATTGTTGTATCTCCTAAAGATGACCAGTTATTTTATTTACGGTTACTTCTATTACACGTTCGTGGTGCCAAGTCTTTTGAGTATTTACGATTCTATAATGGGGTTGTGTATCCTACGCGCTAGGCATCGCGGGGCATTGCATCGAATGACAACGAATGGCGTGAATGTTTAAATAAAGTAAAACAAACTAATTCTCTAAGACAATTGCGAGAGTCATTTTGGTTTATTTGTGGTTTGAATGTTCCAACGAATGTTAGTTTTATGGAATGAATTCAAAGATGATATGAGTAAAGATTTTCTTATAGACTATAGTCAGAAAATTTCTTATAATCCAACTATTCTAATAAACGATGATATTTTTCAGTCTCATAATACTTCATGTCAAGAACTTGGTCTTCCAATCCGCGTTTATATCCCTGTTGATTTTGTTTTCAGTGATAGTACTAACCAATTCCATTATTATAAAATTCATTTTCAAATATCAGTCCTAACAGTAGTCAAGGTAGATTCCTCAATTCTGCGTCTGACGAAATTTGAATGTGTCCTCTTTATGCTATGAAATTAATTGATAGATTGCTGACAGACTTGAGTTCGGGAGAGAACAGTTGTTCCTCATGGTTCACGTATAACCTTCATAGAAAATTGTATTACATCGTGGTCTGAATTTCGAAACTTTCATCATGTCACTTTACCTCGAAATATGAGGGCCCTTCCTCATGAAATTCAATTTGTTCAGTTTCTTATATCCCTTGGTAACGCTGAAATGGAAGCTTTTCTTCAGTTCGGTTCGGATATCGTTGAAATACCGAATAATTTAATTTGTGAACCTATAAATAACATCAATGATATATTTGGATATATTCCGGAACACTACTGACATTTTGAATTCAGTTACTTTGGTTCCAAAAAAATGATGATTGATAGATTGCTGAAAGACTTGAGTTCCGGAGAGAATAGTTGTTCCTCATGGTTCACGTGTTATCCTCATAGAAAATTGTATTACATCGTCGTCTGAATTTCGAAACTTTCATCATGTCACTTTAACTCGAAATATGAGGGCCCTTCTTCATGACATTCAATTTGTTCAGTTTCCTATATCACTTGGTAATGGTGAAATGGAAGCTTTTCCTCAGTTCGGTTCAGATATCTTTAAAATACCGAATAATTTAATTTGTGATCCTGTAAAAATCATCAAGGAAATATTCCAGAAGCTTTTTTATCTACTGACATTTTGAATTCAGTTATTTTGGTTTGGTTTCAGTTTATTTTAGAAGTTCAAGTTTGATCGTCGGTGAGTAAGGACGTGTCAATAAACTTGCGCTATTTATTCTTTTTTGAAAAAATAAATAAAAAATAAAACAAGCATTACACCAAAAACAAAATTATACAATAACAACGAAAAGTGCAACGGTATTTTAAATCCGTGGCCAATTTTTGTGTCGCTGATGAGTGGAACTGGCGCTCCTCAGATTGAGCGTAGGCTCTCCACCTGCGGGTACTTCACCATCCGCTCGCAGTCATTAGAATCAAGCTCCGCCCAACAAACAAACAACAACGCAAACAAAATCACAAGCTATAACACAAACAATGAAACCTCATGGAGTTCGCAGTGTGCTTCACCTGTGATGCTCTGTACACTACCTCCCACAACAACATCAACAACCGCTACTACAACGGTTGCATCAATAGCAACAACATCAACTACCTGTTCAATTTCATCATTGGTCACTGCAACAACCTTGGCACCCATATTTGATACAGTTCAGAGAGAACAAACAGCATACACATCCAGCACAAACGGTAAAGAAAAAACTTATAGTGCTAACTCTGTTCCTCTTATAGCAGCAAGTCAAATTCATTCAATAAGTAAGCAAAGCCATGTCGGCAGTAAAATAACGGAAACAGTTATCCCGCACAAGAAGGAGACCGCAAAATCAAAAGGTTCGGCAGTACAGACTGGAATTGATCGCTATGTGCAGATTAAACGGAAACTCAGTCCGCAAAAACCTAACTCTGGAAACAAATCTAAGAGATCGAATACCTCTTCTACCCCAACCAATGAGCCCAACGTGTTGAAAGGAAACAGATTTGAAGCTCTTAGCAGCGATAATGATCCCATCGACGTAGAAGAGGCCCCAGCAGTCAAGCAAACCAAGCCTCCCCCAATTTACATTCGCGAGCGCAGTTCAAACAATCTTGTATCACAGGTAGCGCAACTTATCGGCAACAACAATTTTCACATTGTTCCGTTAACCAAAGGCAAAGTACATGAAACTAAACTGCAAATCTACACTGAGAACAATTACAGGATAGTTTCGAAATTCCTCAGTGATGCCAAAAAAACTACTATACGTACCAACTTAAGAGTAGTAAAGGGCTGATAGTGGTTATAAAAGGAATAGAAGCTGGAGTTGACACTAATGAAATTAAAAGTGCTCTTGAGGAAAAAGGGTTCCCAACTAGGGTTGTGATCAACATCTTGAACAGAAGCAAAATCCCCCAGCCAATGTTCAAGGTCGAGCTCTCTCATGTGAATAAACCAGAAAAAAGAAACAACATTCACCCAATATACAACTTACAATACTTGCTTCACCGCAGAATCACTGTAGAGGAACCTCACAAGCGCAAAGACCCTGTGCAGTGTACAAACTGTCAGGAATTTGGGCACACGAAATCGTATTGTACCCTACCTTCTGTCTGTGTATCGTGTGGTGACCTACACGAGTCTTCAAAATGCACTGCAAACAAAACAGACACAACATCAAAAAAATGTAGTAACTGCTGGGGTAATCACACTGCTAATTATAGAGGCTGTCCAGTTTTTAAAGAACTGAAAAACCGAATGAATCAGCGCAAAGTAACTGCAACTGCCCATAACCGACCCGAGACAAAAGCCACGATGCAAGATCCACGTACTTTCCTAACTACCACTCCCAACATTACATACGCATCCGCACTGCGACCTGGCTCGCAACAAATATCCACCGTAGTGCCAGAGAAAGTAAAGATACTACCAAGCGTACATTCCAACAATCTCAGAAGAATGAAGTCCCACAGCATTGTATAACCCAGGAAATAACACCACCCACACCACATAGCTCTCTTGAAAATATGATTGCTAACTTTATACAATGTATGTCCCAGACTACATTATTAATGCAAAATATGCTTCAAGAGATATTAAAAACGCAAAATCTAATCTTACAAAAACTCTGTACTTAAAATGCCTTCGTTCAAAATAACTTCCTGGAACGCAAACGGCGTATCGAAACACAAACTTGAGCTCATAAAATACTTATCCGAGACAGAAACTGATGTTTTATTGCTCTCTGAAACGCACCTTACAAATAAATATAAATTTGAGATCCCGGGCTACTCCTTCTACGCCACACACCACCCTGATGGCAAAGCACATGGCGGAACGGGTATACTCATCAGAAGGCGACTAAAACACTATAAGTCGGTATCATACTCGCAAAACTATATGCAGGCTACGTCGATTGACATCGAAACTTCAAATGGAAATTTGACGCTTTCATCCGTCTACTGTCCACCCCGATTTTCGATTTCCGAATCGTGCTTCAAGCAGTTCTTCGACACCCTAGGGTCCAAATTTATTGCGGCAGGTGACTTTAATGCTAAACACCCTCACTGGGGCTCTAGACTTGCAAATCCTAAAGGAAAACAGCTCTACAACACATTAATAAATCCAATCAACAAACTCAACTTTGCTTCTCCGGGAAGGCCTACATATTGGCCAGCGGATCCAAGGAAAATTCCTGACCTAATTGACTTTGCAGTTACTCGTAATATCTCTCGTAGTGTGATTTCAACGGAAACTCATGCCGACTTATCTTCAGACCATTCTCCAGTCACTTTTCACTTACTGGAGCATCCCACAAAAAGCGATCTTTCCCTTAAGCTTACCTCATGGAAGACTGATTGGCTTAGGTATAAAAAATACGTCAGCACCCACATTTGTATGAGGCCAAAACTTGATACCGGAACAGACATTGACAAGTCTCTGGAACATTTCAACATAACCATTGCGAGCGCTGCTGTTGCCACGACACCGAATGTACAACCGGGCTCCAAGAATACTGTCGTATTAACTAGTGTGGAAATTGAACGGCTAGTCTCAGTAAAACGCCGGCTAAGACGTGAATGGCAGGATCAGTCGATCGCCCGCTTCGTTGCAAAGACTCAAAACTGCTAAAAAACAGTTAAGAAATGCTCTTAAGAATGAAGATCGCAAAATCCAAAGGCACTACATTGAAAACCTTTCATCAACGAGTACCAAGTTTTCGATTTGGAGAGCACAAGACCGCATGAATCCACCAATAACAGCTGACAGCCCCATCCGGGATCAAAGTGGAAACTGGGCGAGATCTGACGAGGAAAAGGCTTTCACTTTTGCTAACCACCTCAAATCCGTCTTTCAACCAAACTTGCCAAGAAACGGGTTTCAACTTCCCTTGCAGCCATGCGCTCCATTGGCTAATTGCAGCGTGCTTAAAACTAATTCAAATGAGATAAGAGCAGCAATTCATAATTTAATCCCAAAGAAAGCGCCTGGACACGATCTCATCACTCCCAAGATGATTATTGAGCTACCAAACTGTGCAATATCATTCATTGCAATGCTCTTTAACGCAATACTCAAAGTGGGCTACTTCCCAGCACTTTGGAAGAAGTCTGTAATAATTATGATCCCTAAAGTTGGTAAAGACAAATCAATGGTGTCCTCTTATCGGCCTATAAGTTTGCTGCCGGTGCTATCTAAATTATTTGAAAAAATTTTTATTAAGAAGCTCATACCGTATATAAACGCAAACAACATAATCCCCACACATCAATTCGGGTTTAGATCAAAACACAGTACAATCGAGCAAGTAAACCGTGTCACTATGGGTATCAGAACGGCTTTTGAGCACCGAGAATACTGTTCAGCTATATTCATTGATGTTGCTCAAGCTTTTGACCGTGTATGGCATGTTGGTCTCATTCACAAAATAAAAAGCGTGCTTCCACAGAGCTCACACCAACTACTAGAGTCATACCTTACTAAAAGGTTATTCGTGGTGAGATGCAAAAATTTCACTTCAAACGAGTACCACATCAATGCTGGCGTCCCACAAGGCAGTGTTCTCGGTCCGCTTTTATATGTCATTTCACTGCTGACATACCTTTAAATCCCCGCCTTATTACATCAACCTTTGCGGATGACACTGCAATCATCAGTCACTCTCGCTGCCCCAAAAAAGCGACGAAAGAGCTAAGTGATCATTTACAACTGGTATCGAACTGGCTAGACAATTGGCGTATAAAAGTCAATCCGGATAAATGCAAGCATGTAACTTTCACCTTAAACAAGAGAGACTGTCCGTCCATTACTTTTAACAACACCACCGTACCACACTGTACTGAAGTCACCTACCTAGGAGTACATTTGGACAGACGACTCACCTGGCGGAAGCATATAGAAGCCAAAAAAATTTCTATGAAATTAAAAGCCCAGTCTCTTCACTGGCTCTTAAACCCAAGATCTGGGCTAAGCCTCGATCTAAAGGTGCTGTTATATAACAGCTTAATAAAGCCTATCTGGACATACGGTTCCCAGCTTTGGGGGAATGCAAGCCCAAGTAACGTTGAAGTCATCCAAAGAGCCCAATCAAAAATACTTCGTTTCTTAACAGGTGCTCCCTGGTACATTTCGAACGCGAATATCCACAGAGACCTTAACGTCCCACTAATTAAAACCGAATTGGACAAAATGAAACAAAAATATTTTGTTAAGCTCTCGGAACATCCTAATCCACTAGCTCGATCACTATCGTATATGAGTTGTCGCACGCGCCTTCGTCGGAATGACTTTCCTGCCCCATAAACCTGGGAGGACCACGCAACACTGGAAAGTTTCTTTAGCTCACCACTATAGAAACTTTTAAAACATCATTAGCTTTTAAGATTTCTCAATTATTGTTAGGCTTTGTGTTGTATTCAAAGTGATGCAATAAATAATAAAGAACGCAAAAAAAAAAAAAAAAAAAAAGTTATTTTGGTTCCAAAAAATGATAATTCTTCACTTATGAATTTAGAAGTCTTAAAACAAATGCCTAGAGAGAAACAGGCTTACTACAGCTTTGATAAAATTGTTGGTGATGATGGACGTGGAACATAATAATCTTCCTATTGAGTTTTTGAATACTGTATCAGTAGTCTGCCTCCCCATAAATTGATTTTAAAAGAAAACTGTATTACAATATTATTAATTAATACAATTAATACAGAATTTAAATACAAGAAAAGCATTAGTTAACGGAAGTCGCATGCGCGTAAAACGAATGCACCGAAACTCAATAGATTGCAAGGTGCTAACAGGTATAGCGCGTAATATTCGAATTTTAATTCCCCGTATTCATTTGACTTATTCGATAACACTTTTGCCGTTCAAATTTCAAAAAACTCATTTTCCAGTCATTCCAGCTTTTGCGATGACTATAAATAAATCCCAAGGTCGAACGTTTCAATAAGTTGGAATTTTGTTGAGACATTTGACCGATTCCAACAGATGTACCGCGCCTATATTAAAAAATTATAGTGTCTAAATTTCTGTTCAATAAAGAAAAAACAAAAAAGTTTTTCGAATAAGAACCTGAAATTTAATGGTGTTAATGAGAGGTACCCCCTAGTTGGACGATTCGGCTGATTCCAACAAATTTACCGCGCCTATGTTAAAAACTTATAGTATTTAAATATCTCTTCAGTAGTCCAAAGAACAAAAAAGTTTTTCTAAAAAGAACTTGATTTTTAATTGTTGGTTTGTTGGGAGATAGTGCCGTTTCTTTGGTAAATCAAGCTGACGTCAAACCAATAATTTGGCGCCAAATAAATATTTTCACATTTCTCTTGTTTGTATTTCTTTGTGAATTTGTCTAGTTCGGTCGCAAAGCAAATTTGCTAACATTTAATAACATACCGCTGCTTTGCAATTCATTTTTTCCACCCTCACTCTATGAAACCAAACGAAAATGACAATACAATGAATATAGGCATAATGTGGCGTACAGACAGCGATTTTCGTTGCGAGTTTCTGTTAGCCGTTCCGATAGGTCGTTTGCGAGTTCGAGTTTCTTTGAATAGCTGTTTTTTCTTTTGGTGACATATAGAAAAGAAAGTTGGAGAGTTCAATGGTAAAATTTGTGGAAAATACATAATTTCGAACAATTTTCAGGGTAAGCTAATAGGTTTTGCAGTTCCCCTCTTCATTCCTGCCACATATTTTCTTAAAATTTTAACAAAAAATTACAATTTTAAAATTTAAACCAAACAAAAAAAAAAGCGGAAGTCAGTCGAAAATAAAATTTCCCAACACTACTAAGAGTGATCACCACACAGTTTGTTTATTTCGCATAGTGAGCATTGCAAAACTACAAATTTCGTTTATTTTCCCTGTGATTGCTATAGATTCGAACTCGAGCATCGTTTGAGCTTCTCGAAACTCGGAGTTACTCTCTGCCTGAATGGGCTATAGAACAGAAAAGATAATTTGAGCAGGGCATAGTAAATGAGTGAAACCTACCATAAACCTCGTGTTTCCCTCCAGCACAAAGAATTTTTAATAAACGGATATAAGTAAATCAATATCAAGCACCTGTAAGCCATTTATTAACAACACCAAAACATATTTTGCCTGTCAACAAAACACTGTGTTGTGTTTCACTAAAATACCAAACAGTCCTTTTGATTCACAAAACAGCTGTTTTCGCTTCGCCAGGCAGTTATCGCATTTATCAATACTGCATTCTGTCAAAGTAGAAAGTTGCTCAAGTTGTGCCTTTGGCTTCGAATCTATGATGTTCACTTGATATGATTCCATACATTTCAACTTTTGTCTTTCAAATCGTTGAATGTCAACAAAGCGGATACGATGCTTGGGTAATTGGCCCATTATTGTGAAAGTCCATACCACACTTTCAAGGCGTTTTGTTGTTATATGCGTTTTACGCGTTTCAGAAATCAGACTCAACAGCACGCGTTAAGGTACACACACCAAATCTTTCTTCAAATCGAACGCTTTATGCTTTAACGCGTTGCCCATCGACTATTATCAATTTCTTTCGTGAAATGGAAAGATTTTAGTTTTTAGTGTTCGTTGAAGGCAGCGAGTCAGTGCACAAATGAATGTGCGGCTTGCTTGTTGTCTTCCACAGGGAAGGCAACGCCTGGTATGCTCCAATAACATACTCTTTATATTGTGTATATACATATATTTAAGTAGCATAGGATGTGTAGCCTGCTTCCTTAATTATTCTAGCTATGTTATACTGTTATAACAAACATATAAATTATCAGTTTAAAGTGAAATATGTGAAATGAAAAATAAGAAAAATAAAAACAAAATCACAAACCCAACAAATGACAATAATTTATTTTAATAATATTTCATTAGCAACAACACTTCCACAATTAAATATTTTATTGTTATTTAGCTTCTTTTTGTTCTTTTTAATGATTTTGTTTTATATTGTTTCCGTAATCACCAAATACCATTTCTTTTTTTTTTTTTTTGTCCGCATACAGCAACAAAAATTTCATAATAATGAGTTGATTTGCCCATCGAAATCAATCAATTGCAAAAAATGAGGTATATATTAAATATTTTAAGACATCCTTTTAGCCGAACAATTTGGCTTTAGAGCACAGCTAAGCTGTATCCACCCATTTCTTAAACTCAAGCAATTTGACAAGTATTACCCTCTGTCGGTATGGTAACACTAGACATACACGCTGCATTCAACACTGTTTGGCATAACGGACTAATCCACAAGATTTTAGTAGTCAACACGCCAATCTACCTTATAAAAATACTTCAAAAATTCCTTGCAAACAGATTTTTCTAAACGGTTTTAGACGGCTCACCATCAATCTTCTCACCCATAAGCGCAAGAGTCCCTCAGAGTCAGTTCTTGGCTCTATCCTTTATAACATTTAGATGAGATTCCACATTTTGAAAAATGCATAATTTCAATGTTTCCTGAAAATACTGCTGTTTATAGCTGTGGTGAAAACATTATTCGCGTTAAAAATAATCTACAAAACGCCCTTGACACCTTAGTCTCCAACTATTGCAAATGGAAAATTATATTTAATCCAAACAAAACAAACTCCATCTGCTTTACCAGGAAGCGCAAGGACTGCTTCCTACTATCCAGCAATCTTTTTATTAATAATAAAACCATACAATCCTACTTGTGTTCATTATCTTCATATTCAAAAAACTGTAGAAAAAGACAATTCGCATCATTTATCCCTTCATTAATCAGAAATCTCGACTGTTCCTTCAAAAAAACCTTATAATAAATATTTAAATCGATTTTTACGCTAATCATGCTCTATGGTTTGGTAGTCTGGGGAGATTGTGTGATTACTCATATAAATAAACTGCAAATAGCAAAAAACAAACTTCTAAAGATGACATATAATCTACCCTTTTTTTATTCCACTGTTCGTCTGCATAATAAAGTATGAGTTTGTAAAATAATTGATAAAATCAATAAATAATTTTTTCCACCCAATCACACCTTTGCCTAACTTCGGTTAAGACAGCTATAGTCTTAAGTGCATGTTTTTAAAACAAAATAAATAAAATATTGTACCTATGCAACCGACTATTACTAATACAACTAATGTGTTTTAGTCCTACTTACTACTTAGACTTTAGGTTTTCCAGTTTTACTCTTAAGTCTAGGCAATACCTTTCACTGAGTTTTAAACTTTTAGTGGAGACTGTACGGATGATAACGGTTGAATTGATCACAATAAAAAAGTATGCTGGGGCTGTGTCTTAGTCACGGTCAGTGTTTCCCGTGGATACGTCTTTGTCTTTGTTGTTTGATTGTATATAAGTAGTTTATAGATAAGTTGAAATATATATGAAGAAAATTTGCTTCCAACCATAACAGTTACTCCAATACATACATACGTTGTATTTGAATAAATTCGTTATAGGGGAAAATACTTTAAATGACAATTCGTTATAGAGGGGTTGGCTACATAGAGATTCAAATATATGAAGAAATTTTGCTCTTCTTCATCCAAAATTCTAAAACTTATACAGCAAAAACAGTCGAAATTACAGCGCTTTCTCCTCCGTCAAAGTAAATAATTATTTGATTCCTTAGCTATCGAGTGGTGTAATTAGATTTTGGATAAAGTTTGTAGATATTTAGCTACAACATCAAAATGTATCCCCTTTTTTGTCATCATCAGTTTTTGGGATTGTAGAGACATATACACGTCAAAAGAAAACAAAACTACAGAGTGGTTTATATATGTGAAAAATTTTGCTTCCACCATAACAGTAACTCCAATACATAATCAACTCTTTTTTGTTTTAATTATACATACACATGGAACGTGCACGTGAAAGTTTTCAGGTATTTTCGTTGTGCACTAACATAATAAATTTCCAATTGTAAACGGTTTATTAAAATTGTATTGTAAAACTGCAAAAACTATTTGCATACACTGCAAATTGTTCTGAATCATGTACTAACAACAAATTTTACGTTTCGACTTAGCGCACCACCACAAAATAATCATTGTAAACACAAGATTAAAAATGTTCATTTTTTAAGCACTGTAATACACTATTAACGAGAGCAAACGATTGAATTCAAACAAAACGTCCCAGTTCTGTTCCTTTTCTTCATTTAAAATTTTAAAATATAAGTTAACATACAACTTTCCATCCCTGCTAGTATTTACGGTATTTCATAGCACTAAACAACAATGCTATTTTTGCACTGAACTAAGTGCTTTACAACACTAAACTAAGTGCTTGGCAACACTACCAGTGCTTTGCAACATTGAACGTGAGCTGATAAAGTCAAGAAACAGATAATCTTGCAAAGCTGGTTTTGAGCGGATGCTTGGGAAAAAACAATAATTTTGCTGCTGAAGACTAAACAAATAAAATAATATTAGTTGGAAACAGAAAAAAAAATCTAACTAGCGCCCGAGCCCGCCTTGAAAAGTCGAATACAATAAACGCAAACGATCTTGCCAGTGGATTCCACCAGTTAGAGATGGATCCGAAAGTTGTAGGGAAAACAGCATTCAGTGTGGAAGGAGGTCACTTGTAAGAATGCCATTCGGATTAAAGAATGCCCCTTCTACTTTCTAAAGCGTAATGGATAATGTTTTAAAAGATATCAATGGCAAAACATGCTTAGTTTATCTAAACGGTATAATCGTCTTTTCAACATCCCTTCAGGAACACATTCAAAGTCTTGCTATAGTTTTTGAAACTTTGAAAATACAAGTAGAAAAGTCTAATTTATATTAACCACAGATGCAAACAATATCGCGTTGTGCGCGGTACTGTCACAAGGACGAATAGGCTCCGACAAGCCAATTTGTTATGTGAGTCGGAGATTAAATGACACTGAATGCAATTACTTTATGATCAAAAAAAAAAAAACTATTGGCAACGAAGTATTCCAGACCATATTTGTGTGGACCATAGACCATTAACGTGGCTAATGAATTTGAAGGAACCAAATTCCAAATTAGTAGGGTGAAGATTGAATCTAGAGGGATATGACTACACTATAATGTATAAAAAGGGTGAAAAGAATACGAACGCAGATGCACTTAGCCGAATACAGATTGAGGCAAATGTAAATGATGTTGCATCCAACCAAGCAACTTATGCCACCATTCAGCGGTAGAGAATGTTGAGGTCGGAATTGCTATTTCCGAAAAACCTATTAACGACTTTAATATTCAACTTGTCTTAAAAACGGATTCAACACACAAAATTCGTAAGGAATCTCCTTTTAAAAATAAAATTTGGAGGAGAATAACGGATCCAACCTTTAGTCGTCATATTGTTACGGTCATGGGATTCCGAACATGTTCTGGTCATGGGAATAACAACCTGGCCGCTCTGATAGAGTGCTATGTTTGGTATCCCCGGAACGTCAAGGATCTAGTGGTGAGATAGAAAAGAAAAGAAAAATGATGGGAAAATAAAATGGCGCAACAGAGGGGAGAAATTTAGCACCAAGGTGAAAAAAGGAGCCATGTTGGAGGAACCATTTTTTTAGGATTATTGGAGGAGCGTTTGGAAGGAAGGAAGCAACTAGTGTTGGTTCCTGATATAAATTTGTCGTATGGGTACGTGAATATAATTTTATTGTTACTTGTGTTACTTGCTGTTTCCTGTTTAGCGTTTTCTTCTTTTTTTTTTTTTGTTGCCGTTTACGCCGCTGGATTATCACGCAGCCACTTGCCTCCATTGACCGCCGTTTACGCCACTGGATTATTGTGGAGCTGCAAGGTATCGCTGGATCATCACGCAGCCACTTGCCTCCATTGATCGCCGTTTACGCCACTGCATTATTGTTGAGCTGCAAGTCACTGTTGGATCACAGCGCAGCCACTTGCCTTCATTGATCGCCGCGCGCGCTAACATTATAATCACTTCACCAAGGAACGTTAACAACTGCTAAGTACCATTTTGTTATTTTAAAATTGACCTGTGTCAACATAACCATTCCCCAACACACTTAACCAACATCACATCCATTCTACCAACACACTTTACCAATACCACATATTCAACATTATAACCACTTCACCAAAGTCATGACCAACAATACATCACCAAAATCATAACCAGCACATATCCAACATTATAACCACCTTACCAAAGTCATGACCAACAACACATCACCAAAATCATAACCAGCACATATCCAACATTACATCACCAAAAATCATAACCAGCACATAACCAACATTACATCACTAAGATCATAACCGGCATATGACTAACATATGTGATATTTAAGAATTATTAACCAACTGCTAATTATACTCCTCACGGAAGTGAATAGTATTATAAGTTTGTCATGAAGTTTGTAACAGGCAAGAGACAAAAAAAAAAACACATAAAGTATATATATTCTTGATCAGCTCGATTAGACGAATTGATTAAGCCATGTCCGTCTGTATGTATGCAAACTAGTCCCTCAGCTTTTGAGCTAAAGAACTGAAATTTTGCACGAACATTTTTTTACCATACGCAGTACATTTGTCGGAACCACCCGAATCGGACCACTAGGAGGGGTACCTCCCATACAAACCACCCATTTGAATTCATGTTCTTATTAGAAAAATCGAACTGAAACTTGGACAGTATCAGTTTCCAAGAAAGGTGCAACACATTTGTCGAAACCAGCTCAATCGGACTACGAGGGTGGTACCTCCCATACAAACCACCCATTTGAATACTACAACATTCACTGTGTCCCGTGAAGAGTATTTCATCTTCGGCATAGTCGAAGATAACGTTCTTTCTTGTTTTACTTTAATTTTATAATTGACCGCGCGCCAACTATTTGTTACCCCAATCCAAATTTTTGTATTGGGTGTATGCATATGATTCCGCCCTTTCCGATAGTTTCGCTAGTATCGCCGCTTACACTTGCACACTAAAATACTAATACTTGCATTCGATAGTGCCTTCTATCAGCTGTTAAACACAGTGTATAACAGCTGATAGAAGCATAAACAACAAATATTTCTAATTCATTGAAAATGTCGAGTTTTATCCCAAGTAAACATCATTTGCGGGAGGTTTTATTGCACTATTTTGTTGCAAAGAAACGTGCAGCGGAAACTTATCGTTTGCTTGCTGATGTTTACGGTGAGCATGCTCCATCGAATACAACTTGCAAAGAATGGTTTCGACGATTTAAAAATGATGATTTTGACATTGAGGACAGAGAACATGGAAAACCACCCAAAAAATTTGAAGATGCTGAATTGGAAGATTTATTGACCGAAGATTGTTGTCAAACACAATCAGAATTGGCAACAACATTAAATGTTGATCAATCAACTATTTCAAGACGTTTGCAAGCAATGGGAATGGTTCAAAAAGTCAATAACTGGGTGCCACATGAATTGAAAGACCGAGACATCGAACGTCGCAAAACCATTTGTGAAATGCTGCTTCAAAGACAAAAAAGAAAAGGTTTTTTGCATCGGATAATCACGGGAGATGAAAAATGGATATATTACGAGAATCCTAAACGCAAAAAATCTTGGCTGAAGCCAGGTGAGGCCGGCCCATCACAGCCAAAGAAAAGTATTCATTGTACCAAGGTTATGCTCTGTATTTGGTGGGATCAGAAAGGTGTTGTGCACTATGAGTTGCTGAAACCGTCTGATACTATCACTGGCGATGTTTACAGACGACAACTAATGCGGTTGAAGGTAGCTATAGAAGAAAAACGACCGCGAATGGGTGAATAGGCATGACAAATTAATTCTTCAACATGACAACGCCAGACCGCATACGGCAAATGTTGTGAAAACATATTTAAATGGACAAGACTGGGAAGTGCTACCCCACCCGCCATATTCACCAGATATAGCCCCTTCAGATTTTCATTTATTTCGAAGGATGCAGTCTGATCTTACGGGAGAGCGATTCACTTCTTATGAAGATATCAAAATTTGGCTTCATAATTGGATTGCCTCAAAAGACCAGGACTTCTTTATGCAAGGAATCCGTAAATTGCCTGAAAGATGGGCAAAGGTTGTAGCTGCAGATGGGGCATACTTTGAATAAATAAATTTTCCTTTTTCTAAACAAGCAAATTTGTTTTGTTTTCACAAAAAAGGGCGGAATCATATGCATACACCCAATAATATTAAAATTTGGTAACAATATATTGATGGATATACTGCAAAAGTACCTTATACCAAAGAAAAAGGTGGCTATTTATGCGGACGACAACATATTCAAAGAAATGCAGGAAATATTCTCTTCTTACTTTTCAGTCAGGAAGGTCTACAAACCGATCAGATGCTCAAAAATAGTACAAGATGTTACTGAAAATGATCACCCAGATGAGATAATTCGAGAAATATCATAAAAATAATAATCACCGTGGTATAGAGGAAACATATCTTTACTTAAAAAGGCAGTATTTTTTTCCATAACAAGAAGAACAAGATAATACAAACAATAAATAATTGTGGTACTTGCCAAACATTAAAGTACGATAGACATCCTCAAAAGATTGCATTTGAAGTATCGGAAACACCTTTGAAGTTATTGGATATTATACATATCGATATTTACTCAATTAATAATAAACAAATACTAACAATCATCAATAAATTCTCAAAGTTCTACAAGAGAAAGTCTTAAAATTATAAATATACTAAAACAGTGCATGACCATACACTGAATACCCAAAAAAAAAAAAAAAAAAAAAATTAAAAACAAAAAATTAATAATTTGCGATCAACGAGCCGAATTCTCTTCAAATATTTTCAAAGACTTTTGTAAACAATAGGATATTACCTTACGTCATTTCAACAGTCGTCAAGCAATTCCCCAGTGGAGAGACTTCACTCTACCTCCACGGAAACGTACAGAATAATATTAAACACCAAGAAATCTGAACACTTGGAATGCGATCATGACGATATCCTTTCTGAAGTTCCAAGATTTTAACAACACCATCCAATTTGATTCTTAATACGAATATCTAGGAAAATTAAATGAATTTCAACAAAAATTATGCCCGAATGTGAAAGATATGGAATGGAATATAACACGAAAAACGGAATAAACAAACTAAACATAAACATACAGGAACCAACAGAGCTTATTGAGAATGAACAAGTATACAGGAAGGAAAACAGACGAAATATAATCACACCGAGAATTACAAATCACAAGGTTAAACAAAATAGGAAGAATACACTTATTACAATGCGAAATCAGAAACTGCACAAATCAAAAGTTAAAAACGAACAAGTAAAGATAAAAAAAAAACCTCTAATTTTCAATATCAAAATATCAATAGTAGAATTTAAGAACTATACACTTTCTTATATGTTGTCATTACCAGTAAATACCTAAAAAAAATTTTAGATTTACCATTTTATGTACAATAATGACCTTACCGATAAAAAAAAGAATGTATAAGGATTGGAAAATTTTACTATTGTGAAGAAAAGAAAACATATATAATATAGATGGAATTTAATGTATAAGTAATATAGTTAAGATACAAAACCCTATTTATGACATTATTGAAAAGACGGCATCGCTGATGTTCGGTATAAGCTCTAACGTCCACCGTCCCTTTGTCTATCTTTGCCATCGCTGCTACCACAAGTCTGTTTGCGAGACTGCCTGGTCATTTACAGGAACCTCCGCGCATCTTAGGGTATATTGCCGCTAGCTCGTTGACCTTAATATCGACCGGCTTGAAGTTTGCGAGAATGCTTATTGCATCATCTGAGACGGTTCTGAACGCACAGCATACCCTAATGGAATGGAGACGATGCACGGAGGCAGCTCTTGGATGCTTTCATGCTTGCACACTTTAGATGGTCCCTCGGGAGTTGGAAACAGAGGCAGCGCTTTTTCCTCCAGTACCTCGATTATGGCCCCTTCATACTGCTTTGCATTGTTGCTGTTTCCACCTTTAAGCTCCAGTGGAAGTTCACCTTTCCAAGTTTTCCTAATCTTATTGACCTTCGAGCCAAATTCCTGTAGCTCTGGTTGTTGCTTGATCAGTCTTAGCATCTCAGCGTAGGATACGTCACTCTTCTTAGCTATAACTACAGCATCCGGACGTATACGCTGTCGTTTCGTTATGTTTTTTACCTTCTCTTTTTCCGTGGCCTCCTTCTTACTTCCCTCCAATCATTATCAGGTTTAGTGTTATCTGATGCAGAGGATTGGATAGATGCGGATGGCGCAGGCAGCTCACGGCGTGGAATTGCCCTTGGTGGCTCCAATTGATATTTTGGTTTCTGCAGGACCGATTTCGCCTGCTTTACTACTATGGACCCATGTGGTGGGTTACCAGATTGATCTTCTTCATCTTTTGTTCCAATTGGTTCTACTAGCTTCCCCATGAAAACTCACCAAAGAGATCACAATCGCTTTCATATGTGAGTTTACATTTCGCTTTATCTCAATTAAGCTTGTCAGCTCTTTCAACTTAACGTCCATCTCCTCTAGTATATCTGCTTTGTTATCAGGCAAAATATTTTCTTCTGGACAACTATCTACTGCATGCCTTTTAGAGGAGATCCTCTACACCTGCGTAGGTTTGGCTGGCTCCTGCACTAGCGCTGTAGCTTTATTCGCCTCCATAGCACCCATGACAATTACAACAGGGCACACTGTTGATCCCAACTTAAAAGGTGAGGGTGCTTCTTTGTCACACGTTTCCTCCCACGAAGTTGTTTAGGGGAGAGTATCCGTCGTGGCGGCGAACGGCTCACCCTTTCACTTTTCTCAAAAGCCCTTTCCTCGATATCTCCTTGCTCATCCATCTCGAAGTTCAAAATTTTAAATTTAATTGAAATTCAAAATTTAACGATTTTTGAATTCCAATGAAAACAAAAAATTTTCCGCACGCTGGCAGCACTGTAAAGTTATGCCTTTCAAGCCCTAGCAAAGTTTTGCGCTTACCTGGCCGCAGCAAAATTTGACATCTATACTTTCACCAGATTCACCACTCACTCGTTTCAAGTGCCTGCCCGCAATTACAAATGTTGCGTTTTCGCTCTTCTCTTGAATCATATTTGTGCTCATGGAGAGAGCGAATTTCATTCATGCTTTTTATTTGTATTCGTACACGACACCGATCTCGCATATTAATTTGTGTGCATGTCGCTGAGGCTTTGCTGTTATATGCTATATAGATAAATACGTTGTTTGCCCCAATTATATAGATTATTAATTATAATATGCTTTCAATCTTAAAATTGCTTGTATACGTATCTATTGTAAGTTGTTTGATTTACACTGGCTTTTAAAATCATAAGTTATCATTTAATATCCAAGCTTAAAAAGGGTAAGATACAAGCTTGCATTTTCAAACATAATACTATATGAATTGAAGCAAGAAAATAAACGCATTGACTATAAAATTATACAAACTGAACAAATCGCTCACAAAGAAGAGCGGAGCCAATATGTTGTTGGGTATCACCAGTTTTGAAAGAAGAAGAAGATCTCTTGTCTAGTCTATGTAATTTCATCGTCCTTTTATATTTCACACAACAACACAAGACAAAACAAAGCGAATCAAAGAAAATAGAGGAACCCGAACTCGCAAACGACCTATCGGAACGGCTAACAGAAACTCGCAACGAAAATCGCTGTCTGTACGCCACATTATGCCTATATTCATTGTATTGTCATTTTCGTTTGGTTTCATAGAGTGAGGGTGGAAAAAATGAATTGCAAAGCAGCGGTATGTTATTAAATGTTAGCAAATTTGCTTTGCGACCGAACTAGACAAATTCACAAAGAAATACAAACAAGAGAAATGTGAAAATATTTATTTGGCGCCAAATTATTGGTTTGACGTCAGCTTGATTTACCAAAGAAACGGCATTATCTCCCAACAAACCAACAATTAAAAATCAAGTTCTTTTTAGAAAAACTTTTTTGTTCTTTGGACTACTGAAGAGATATTTAAATACTATAAGTTTTTAACATAGGCGCGGTAAATTTGTTGGAATCAGCCGAATCGTCCAACTAGGGGGTACCTCTCATTAAACCCACCATTAAATTTCAGGTTCTTATTCGAAAAACTTTTTTGTTTTTTCTTTATTGAACAGAAATTTAGACACTATAATTTTTTAATATAGGCGCGGTACATCTGTTGGAATCGGTCAAATAGGACCATTATGGGGTACGTCCCATACAAACCCGAATTCGGTACGGAACCCGCTGTGCACGAGTCAGACTCGCACTTGACCGATTTTTTTAAACTAACGGAACCCGCGGACGACACAAACGACCGCATTCTAGAAAAAAAGAAACATTTGTTTTTTAAGTGCTAATAACTTCTCTGTAAACAATGTTCTTTGTGAAAACTCTCTCACGTGATAAATGGCCCTGATCTGATGTCTCAGATATATAAAATCGCAATTCATTGAATGATCGAACTCTACTGGTGGCAACATACAATTGTCCGTGACTAAACACAGGCTGTCTCAACAAAATTCCAACTTTTTGAAACGTATGACAATAGGATTCATTTACAGTCATCGCAAAAGCTGGAATGACTGAAAATTGAGTTCTTTGAAATTGGAACGGTAAAAGAGTTCCAGAATAAGTCAAATGAATACGTGGAATTAAAATTCGCGCTACACCTGATAGCACCTCGCAATCTATTGAGTTTCGGTGCATTCGTTTTACGCGCATGCGACTTCGGTTAACTAATGCTTTTCCTGTATTTAAATTCCGTATTAATAATACAATACAATTTTCTTTTAAAATCACAGTCGTCGACTAACTCTCAATTCGTTCGGTTGTGCTTATTGATCTTTGTCACGGTTTTCGCATATTCTTGCATATCAGCAAACGCAGTATAAATTTCTTTTTTTGTTCCGTTACTTCTTCACACAAGCATACAGCAGAAAACCAAAAGAAAGAAAACAGTTAGTGAAGTGTAAAAAGTATGCCACCTTGGCCCAACACCCAAGGGGCTAATCGCTTTGATGCTCTAAGCGTTAGCCCAAAACCAAAGAGGAAGAAACCAATGCCTTTGGTGGAAGCATTTCCAGACCTACCATCAGTCAACCTACCAAATCCGAAATACGTAGTAATGGCCTCAGTCACTTAAATCAAAAATTAATAATAATCCAAACAACAAAAAAAAAATTACGCAAATGGAATATGAACCAACATACAATATAACAACAACACAACACACGTACAACACAAACAATATAACAAAAAATTATAAACAAAAGATTAACAACTCAAACGAAGATATGATGCAGAGAGCGAAGACAGTATTGATGGAGAATTATAATCTCGCCTGTCAATCCCCCCACGTCAGACGTAGTCACCTACGTAATGACTGGCCTCATCGTAGTTTAGCACTGCAATTGGTGTGGGGGAAAGGTAAAGAAACAACAAGAAGAGAAAAACTGAACAAGAAACAACACATACTTAATATATTAATTATCTTATTATCTTATTTACCTTATGACTTTTAAAATTATACAGTGGAATATGAACGGTTACACTAACAAATATTACAGTCTTTCTCTTCTATTAAACAAGTAGAAACCAAACATAGTAGCACTTCAAGAAACTCACATGCATAACAACTACACACCTTTTTATACACCAAACAATTACATTTTATACCACATTAATGAATATTGACCACAATTCGCCAAAAGCCAATAGAGGAGTAGCATTCCTAATTTCCAATAACATAGAATATAAAATTATTAATATCAATTCTAACATTTTAGCTGTAGCAGCTGAAACCAAATCTGTAACTCCATTCATAATAATAAATGTATACATCTCACCCACTGATAACTTCGTGGAACAAGATCTACACGATCTAATAAGAAATTTCAACAAACCACTTGTACTTCTAGGAGACTTCAACTCATAGCACACAATTTGTGGTTCTAAATCCAACAACCAAAGAGGTAATGTTATAGCATATTTCATACAAAACAGTAATTTAATAATACTGAACAATGGTGATCACACCCACTACACAACTCATAATTCATTTACCAATGTAGACCTCACATTTTGCTCCTCTCCGCTCAATCTTAACGCCACATGGTCAATCGCAACAATTTGTATGATAGCGACCACTTTCCCATCTTTTGCAGTCTTTTCAACAACACTCACAACCACACGAGGGGAAAAACTCACAAATACAACCTTACGTTAGCAAATTGGGCAAAATTCCAAGCACAAGTAGTCAAAGAAATAGCTGACCTTAAATTCACTAACAACACCAACCAAGGAGCCGCCAAATTTCTTAAAATTATTAAAAGTTGCGCAAATCTGTCTATACCTATAACCAATCCCAGTAAAACTTCACTTAAACCAGTGTACTGGTGGAATAACAGTTTAGCACTCCTAAAAGCAGCAAAGAGACATCATCTAAATCTTTTAAGGAAATATCCTAACTCTTTAAACATGCTCAACTACAAAAAAGCCAATGCACTATTTAAACGAGAAGCAAAAATAGCACAAAGGAGAGCTTTCGCTAATTTCACTAAAGACATCAATCCTAACTCCAGCTCGACAACACTTTGGAATAAAGTACACATAATCTCAGGTATCCGAAAAGATACAAATATACACTCTATTGAGACCCCAACAGGGCACACATGCGATTCAGTTACAATAGCCAACCTATTTAGTCAAGTATGGTCGCAATACTCTCATGACTCTAATTTTTCACAAGAATTTATAAACAATAAGACTACTTACATAGCACCAATACCCTGTAATCACACTATAAAACCTAAAGCAAAACTTATCGAATCGCAAATAACAACAATAGAACTTTCTCCTTAATAGTCTGCAAGGTAACACACCAGGACTCGACAGTATTCCATATGAAATTATTAAACATTTACCATCAATCGGCTTAAATAAACTAACAGAGCTATACAATAAAATTCTAGACACAAGCATATTTCCTCAACAATGGAAGATAGCGACAATAATCCCAATCAACAAACCCAACAAAGCCAAAGATAGCATAAATGGGTACCGACCAATATCGCTACTACCATGCATTTCAAAAGTCTTTGAAAAAATCATCGCCAGACGTATTATGTGGTACCTCTATCAAGAAAATCTATTATCACCTCATCAATTCGCTTACAAAACAAATAGAAGCACTACTGATGCCTTGCTAGTTATTGACGATTACATATGCAAAATTCTCTCCTCACGAAATCATGTCTCCATCCTATCAATAGATATGGAAAAGCCTTTGATAGAGTAGGTATACACTGCATCCTTAAGCAACTAGTTGAGTGGAAATTAGGACCAAAAATTTTAAATTTCGTGCGTAGCTACATGACCAACAGATGGTTTAGGGTCAAGATAAATAACTCTTTATCGAGAGTGGAGAAACTCCATAATGGTATCCCCCAAGGATCACCATTGTCGGTAGTGCTGTTTTTGATCGCCTTTAACAAACTTAACTTTCTGATAAGCTTAAACAAATTTTTCACGCATACTATGTACGCTGACGATCTCTGCCTTATTTTCAAGCCAAACAATAATTACAATATTCAAATAAGTTCAATATTTTCTGAAATAGTAACTTGGTGTGACTTTAGTGGTACCAAAATTTCCAATGAAAAATCTACTCACTTACACATCTGTAGGAAGAGAAACTGTAATAATATTGAAATCACTATTAATAATACAATAATACGTAAATCTAAGTATCTCAATATATTAGGTTTAATTTTTGATAACAAATACTCATGGAACGAGCATGTACATTCACTTGTAAAATCACTTAATAATAGACTTAACATAATCAAATGCCTAAGTAGTTTCAAACTTAAAAGTAACACACTTTTACTAATCAATATTGTCAAAGCAATTATCTTATGTAAAATTGACTACGGCTTCTGCATATATGGAAAAACAAACAAAACAAATATCAAAAACTATCCCCTCCATACCATGCGGCTGTTAGAATCTCACTCGGAGCGTTTCGCACTACACCAATAGCAAATATTCTTACTGAAGCTGGCTTACCTAACTTGGCTATCCGAATGGACTGGTCAATTGGTCGTGCGATCAACATAATCACCAACACACATGGATCCAGACTGCACACAGTATTCAATAACAATCAAAAACGTAAGAGGAAAACTAGATTAGCATCAAGCCTACAGTTAATCATAGACAAATCAACTGAACTGGATGTAATCATCTCTCCTCAACGCAAATATAGATACAAACTCCCTCCATGGTATCTTAAAGCTGACTCAATAATGCTCCAAATGGCCAAATATAAAAAAGAGACAACGCCAAGCGCAGAATACAGAGTAGCTTTCAATTGCATCCGTGAGAAATTCGCCAGATGGAAATTTATCTTTACGGACGGCTCAAAGTCAGACCATATAACGGCTTTCAGCGTTATCTCCGAAGAAAACCACACTATTAAATCAGCCATATTACCAATATACACCTCAATCTTCACCGCAGAGGCAGCAGCCATACTTACTGCCGTAGAATATGCATCAATAAATAAAAAATCCAAATTTATAATTTGCACTGACTCGATGTCAACTCTCTTATCAACAACTTTGAATCAACAGTCAGCATTATAAGAGACTTAATTATAAATCATCACAACAAAATTCGGCTGATGTGGATACCTGGCCATGTAGGAATAACAGGTAACGAACAAGCTGACGCTGCGGCGAAATCTGCAACACGAGCTCCACTTCTGCTCCACAACACGTCCAATAAAGATGACATCAATAACCTGGTAAACAATACAACAGCAGAGAAATTGAGTGCAATATGGAACGAATACTCCCACTTTTATAAACAAATAAATCCAACAAGACAAGCACTCAGCATCCCGCCAACTATCAACAGGAAAGAGTGTGTATTGTATACCAGATTCAGACTAGGCCACACAAAGTTTTCACATGAACATCTTCTCAACAAGACACCAGTACCAACTTGCAATTTTAGCAACTCAGGTACACTAAGTGTGGGCCATCTCACTGACAATTGCAGTCGAGTCCAATCCCTGTGTAACTCCCTTCACATCCCTCCACTTCGCCTTCTACTTACAGAAGCCAGTCAAAATAACTTAAAAAATTTCATATTACTAATAAATAAATTAAATCTAAATCAGTTAGTCTAAGTATGATAAAATTGTAAATAACAAAAAAAAAAGATTATGATCTCATCTAGCTCAAGGCCTTTGTTGCTTCAGCTTTAATGTTGTATTTTAGAATTAAGTTTTCTATTATACAATAAATAAATAAATAAATCTTTTAAAATCAATTTATGGAGAGGCAGACCACTAACTGATACATTATTCAAAAACTCAATAGGAAAATTATTATGTTCACGTGCATCATCACTGACAAATTCACCAAAGTTGTAGTAAGCGTGCTCCTCTCTAGGCATTTGTTCTAAATTTTTAAATGAACAATCACATTTTTTGGAACTAAAATAACTGAATTTAAAATGTCAGTAGATAAAATAGTTTCCGGAATATTTCCAAATATATCATTTATATTGATATTTACAGAGTCACAAATTAAATTATTCGGTGTTTCAACGATATCCAAACCGAACTGAGGAAAAGCTTTCATTTCAGCGTTACCAAGGGATATAAGAAACTGAACAAATCGAATTTCATTAGGAAGGGCCCTCATATTTCGAGTTAAAGTGACATGAAGAAAGTTTCGAAATTCAAACCACGATGTAATACAATTTGCTATGCCTTGCCTACTGTTAGGAATGATATTTGAAACTGAGTTTTCTAATAATGAAATTGGTAATTTGAACACATTGTGTAAGATCCTCCCACCGATCAAAAGAGTAGAAGCGATACCGCTGAAAGCTGTGGGTGTACAACGAAGATTTAATGAATTTATTTTACGAATGATTGCTGTTTGGACATAAGTTTTCCCACAACCTGCGTGAGCCATTGAACAAAATACATGTGGTTTAATATTATTTATTGAGTATATTTTTAGTTATTATAAATGTAGATTTACGTATAAGTTTAAGTTTTAGGTAAATTAAAGTATAGGTTTAACGACACTCGCTGCAAGTTCTCTTGGTTTTAGCGTATAACGACGACTCACCACCTCGAACGTTTAACGACGACTCTACGCACGTTTACATCGTTTGATCGTATAACGACGACTCCCTCAACATTCAAACACTGCTTCTCTTGACGATCTCTCGTTACCTCCTGTTCTACTCCCTACTCTTGAGAATCCACGAGTCGTGTTGCCAACTACCCACCGACTATGGAGCTGCCACTTATTCCCACACTCTCCTAATCCTACATACATTGCTACCAGTGCCATGATTCAAAACTTCTCGTAAAACACTATCTATAATATTACGTTGTTCATCATTAGCGCTGTTAAACATATCTTCAAAAATATTTTCCTCTTGAACGCGGTTCGTGCTATCACTGAAAACAGAATCAAGAGGGAAATAAAAAGGGATTGCAAGACCAAGTTCTTGACATGAAGTATTATGAATCTGAAATATATCATCGAATATTAGAAGAGTTCGATTATAAGACTGTAGTCTATAAGAAAATCTTCATTCATATCATCTTTGAATTCATTCCACAAAACTAACACATTCGCTGAAACATTCAAACCACAAATAAACCCAAATAATTCTCGCAATTGTTTTAGAAAATTAGTTTGATTTACTTTATTTAAAACATTCACGCTATTCGTTGTCATTCGATGCAATCCCCAGCGCATGACATGCTACCACAAATGTAGGATACACAACTTCATTATAGAATCGTAATCTCAAAAGACTTGGCACCACGAACGTGTAATGGAAGTAACCGTAAATGAAATAACTCGACATCTTTATGAGATACAACATACATTCGAGAAAATACTTTCTCTGCACCACGTTATCTAACAGTCCACTTTTTTGCTTTCCCATACCACACGGAATGTTCTGGAATTTCAATATACAGAAATTCATTTGCAGAAGCAACGTTTGTATTCATTTCAAAGAATGTTAATAATTTGGTTCTTGGAGGGTTAGCTACGGCCTGTTCCACATTTCCTTCTATAAAGGAAGTATTTTGCCTTCCAGGCAGGTGACAATCAAGCCGAACAATTGTATGAGCCTGATAATGCATTGGGAATTCAAATATCCTCCAAGCAGCCTCAGTGGAACCAACAAATCTACCATTTAAGAAATTTCGGATCTGATCTATCACGATTTCATTCGTCCCAACATTCTAAACACCAAATTCTAAAGTCGCACAATCATACGCTTTATAAACATACCTGTAAATGTATGTGACACTCTTAACAGCATAATCACGACGTCTATATACTGGATAACTATTCATACTATCATGAGTACGTTCTGAGAAATCTTTAGGAAAATTTTTAGAATATTTTCCTTGTCGCATGCACACTGAATTATGTTTAAGAACACCACAGGGACCATGAATCATATGACTTTTTACAAAGTTATGTAATTTTGGATGAGTATTAGGGTCAAGAATTTCAGAAGAAACAATTTTATCAATAATTTAAATACTATCAACTCTATCATCATTTTCCAATGTCAACAAAATATGTGCATGAGGGAGACTACGTTTTTGAAATTCAATTGTGTAAATAATAGCATCAACTTTACCGAATATCTAGTTTTTAACTATCAAGTTGATCAGTTCATTCAATTTAATTTTGAAAACGCGAACAACAATATCAGGTCGAAAGTGAGCCTTAGACCTATTTAAGGTTTCGATAATTTCGAGCCAATTTGGATTACATGTCATAGTTATGAAAAAAGAAAGTTTTCCCTTTCGCTGTACAAATCACATAGCATATACGTAATTCTGGAACGTATTTCGTGGAGAACGTATGAATGTGAATGACAAAATTACTTTGTGACCAACTCTAGAATCATCATTATTATAAAGGTCAGCACATAGAGCAGCCTGATTTTGTTTAATGAAATGTACTCTGGTACTTTCAATTCGAACGTAAATATCAACGATTCATTGAAGAAATAATTTTTGAGAAGAATCCAGAAGACTAAAATCATCACGAATAGTAAGACGATAAGATGTATACTGTCACATAATAACTTTGTTTCGAGTAGCATGAAAATATGTAGTCGAAGCAATGTTATGTGACATATTTACATGCCAACTGGTATTACCATTAGGAAACAACAAAGGATATGCCAACGGATCTAATGAAGAGTCTAAAACAGAAATATTATGAAGTCCTCGTGAAAATTTCTGAAAAACAACCAAACCTCTCTCAAAAGGCGGTTCACCGTCATCACTTCTAAAAATAGCCGCAACATCAGTCTGAATAGCATCGTTATATCGACGAACATCACACTCTTTATTCACCTTAATCTTCATACAAACATTTGCAGTTGTATTTTCAGGATTGTGAAAATATTCAGCCATTGACATGAAAGAACATACAAACACATTTACACGAACTAACTCATTAGCTAATTCATACATAACTGACACATTACATCCATTATTTGCTCTAGCATTCAGTCTATGACGTACAGCAGTTTAAACGTCGTAAAAATAATGCTGTGCATATGCCGGATCACTACCATAACCCGCAGTAATTGAAGCAGATCGGTGGTAAAATACGTCATGAATCTTAAAATGATAAATTCCATTCGAAACACTGTCATCTCATTTCAGAAATTATCGTTGCAAATGAAGCATTATAAGAACGGATGTTATCAAAGTAATTTTTGGAGTGTTGTTTAATGACATTGTCATATGAGTTGAAACCTTTAACTAATTTCATAAAAAGAATATTCTGAATGTTCTGAATGTGGTAGTGCAACTTTTCCCTTATGATACCACAAAGTAAAAGCGCTAGTGTTACTTAAAGTAATTTCAGATTGAAAATGTTTCGCTGAACAGAAAACACAACGTTATATTAAAGACCCACTGCTAAAAGACTCAAAATTACGGGGAATTAAATTCAATGCAATTTTATACGTTCCATTCAATAAATCAATATCTTGATCGTTTGCAGTACTTGCGTTACTATTTCTAACTGATCTCATGTAATTTCTCTGGCGTGTACGCTGAAATCTAACAATTAAAGTAGATCGGGAAGGCATATTTAAATAATAGCAATGTTAAAATTATGAAAAAAAATTGCAATGTTAACATTATGAAAAAAAATTAAATAAAAATCACAAACATGTTCGCAAACCAGTCACAAATACTCTATAAATATTAAAAATGCCGATTATGCTGATTTATAGAACACCAAAACACTAACTAAGAGGCGTCAAAGCTTATAAAATTGTGTAGATAAGTTTAAAATTTAAAATACAAAAACACGTGGGAAATGTTAATAATGCCGATTTATAAGTAGTGAAAAATATTACTGATTGAACGGCGCGAGAGCTAAACAGAAAGCTCTTCTTCTTACTACCAATTTTGGCGTACCCAAAAACAAATTGTATGAATGAAAAAACGATATCTCCGTTGCGCATCTCTCACACACAGTTAGACACAACCGTTGATGTTGTGAGCTTAGTAGGATTTGATTGGGTATTAATATTTTTACAGCGCCTTAAAGTTTATTTATTTATTTATTTATATAATGCTAACTTAAAGTTAAAACTAGAAGTTAACAGAAAATTAGCCATGGCTGCCAGGGCCTTCAGCTAATAAAGATATATATTTAAATAACAATGATGATAATAATAATAATAATAATAATAGTGACTAAATAAGTGCTTAAGTTTAAGTTTAGAGTTTACTGTACAGATTTGCTTTTTTAAAGAAGTTAAGAATAAGATTAATGTTAGAGGACGGATCGGAAATGATTGAGATGGGGTCTATATTAGCGAATGTGGATGATCTGAGGGGGTGCAATGAGGAGCAGGATGTGATAATGTGGTGAATGTTATTAGGAGCGTTATTACATAAGGGACAGATGTTATTTAGGTTTTTATCGATGAGGTGCATGCTTGTTAGGTTTGTGTGACCAAGTCGGATTCTAGTAAACTTTATCTGATCAAGTCTAGATAAAAGTTTAAAAGTTGGGGAATTATAAAGTGTGGTGGAAGTGGTATTTGGAGAGTGTATTAGCTTATACCAGCTGGAGGTGTGTTGTAGCATGGCGATGTGTTCAAGATTTATGTGTTTTTTGAGAGAATTAACAATGTCGCTTATGTTGTAGTTGGGTGTGTATATAAGTGGTAACTTAGTAGCGAGCTTTGCTGTTAAATCTGCCTTTTCATTGCCTATGATGTTGGTGTGGCTGGGAACCAAGATGAGTTTTATTTTGGGGAATTTTGTATTAAGTAGGGATCTTATTGTTGAGGCGTAGTAGTTGTTGTTATTAAAATTGGCTATAGCGGATAAAGCAGAAAGTGAGTCAGAACAAATAGCCTGTCTACCTGGCTTACGTATACTAATGTTTATAGCTTCATGGATTGCAATGATTTCAGCTGCAAATACTGTTGAATAGTGGGGTAGGAGACCTGATGTCATTGGGTTTGTTTCAGTAGAGATGCCAAAGCCTATAATTTCGGATGATTTGGAGCCGTCAGTGTATATAAAGTTGTACTTAGAATGTTCGTTTTTGAGGGAAAGGAAGTGTTGTTGGAAGACTAGTGAAGGAGTGTTGTTTTTATTAAAAGCAGTAAGAGATAAATTTATCGAGTCATAAATGTTTTGCAAGTTGTATTTTTTGCTGTTGACGGTTTTGATGGGAGAGAAGGGAAGATCAAGTTGTTTGCAGATATTTATCGCTCTATCCACTGTGCTTAGGTATTTTGGTTTTATTTTTGGAGTTTTAATAAGGTTGTATAGAGCTGTGTTGGAGGATAGGATTAGTATTTTAGAAAGTTTGCCTGTCAGGAAGTTACATCTATTTTCTATTGAGTAAATATTAGATTCTAAGATCATGTTGAAAATGGGTGTGGGTGAGTTTTGGATCATGGAGTATGAAATGCGGTCAGGACCTGGTGTGGTCCCTTTAAGTGAGTATAGTGATGATAGGAATTTCACAAAGGAGATATCTTTTTCTATTTCGTTAGCTGTTTTGGTCGGAGTGTAGTTAGAAGAAAGTGTAATAGCATTGTGCTTGTTAAAGCCGAAATAGAGGAGAGAAGTTGGAATCATCAGCTTCTTTGGACCACTGGTCCGCAAAGCAGTTGACTATGATATTTGGGTCTGTTGTGAGTGTATTGGTATCGGAGTCGAGAATACTGTGGATATTTTTTGTGGGGTAAAGACCACAAAATCTTTTGATGTTGGACCATATTTTGGATGAGTTGGAGTTAGGAGATATATCTGAAGTGAAGTCAGTAATAGATTGTCTTTTGGCAATTTTAATTGCCCTTCTGTATTTAGCGTTAGCTTTTTTAAATTGTATCATATTAACAGTATTCATGTATCTTTTCAGTAATAACCAGTAATTGTTTTTAATTTTTTTCAGAGATGATAGCTCTTTGTTCCACCAGGGAACTGTGCGGGTCATTGCGTACGTGGTGTTTTGGGGTATGGAAAAATGTGCGCTACGGATTAGAGTTTTCTTAATTAGTGCCGCTTCTCTGTTGATATTATTGATTGGTTGGGAAGTGGAGTTTGATTGTTTCAGTAATTCTTGGAAAAGGGTCCAGTCGGCTGATTTTAAGTTAAATGTAGATTTGGCAATGTGATTTGGTGTAGAGGTGGGAAAAAGAGAGAAAAATTGGAAAGTGATCGCTTCCGCAAAGGTTGTCAGATATTTCCCATTGAGTGTAAGGTGTCAGTTGGGAAAAGCAGAGGGATAGGTCTATATGGGTGAGTGTGTTGTGGGTTTAGTAGTGAGTTGGCGACATATCGTTTAGAAGGGTAAGGTTAGAATGTTGAATGTAACTTGCTAAGGTTTTGCCTCTTTTATTTTCTTGTGGGAAACCCCAGCTGTTATGCCAGCTGTTGAAGTCTCCTGTAATAACTGAAGGGTGGTTTAGGTTGGAAAACATATTATGAAGGTTATTATTGTTAAATGATTTGTTTGGGGGTATGTATGCAGATAGAACGGCGAGTTTGATTTTTGAGTGCACCAAGACAGCAGATGCATCAGTCATTATTAAGTGGTATTGTATTGTAGTGAATTGAATTGTGAATTAATAGGGCGACACCGCCATACGAATTGTTAGAGGAGTTTTGATGGTGCATGATATAGTTTATTGGGAATGTATTTAGATGGGTTTCTTGTAAAGAGATTATTTTGGGGTTATGTTGTTTAATTAGTATCTGCAACTGGCTGTAATTGTTTAGATAACCATTAATATTCCACTGTAAAATATTTAAACAAGTAGTTAAAATTCTTATGTTAGAAATTATTTTAGAAAAACTTGGCGGATAGCCAGTTGTGATAAAAGTGAGATGTGGAACCCCTTCTGTTAGTCAGAAGATCAACAGAAAGGAGCTCCAGGTGTTAAGGAAGATGCCTGTGAACCTTAAAGTTAAATTTGTAAACATTTGATCAGTTTTGCACGTTTCTGTAGGTATGTAATAGACTTGTGCATGAATGCCTTCAAAACGCCTTTTGAACCGTTGACTTTAAAAAGAATGGTTCTTTTGCCGAACCCATTTAAAGTGAATGTGAATGAATGAAGAATTTCGTTTCTGTGATGTGAATGTTGTTCCCATTCACTTGTTCCTATCTACATCTATTGTGAATGAAATGAACGCATGCAGCCGGCAGTGCCTGCTGTCCGGTACATTATAGGGTGGTCAAGTAAGTAGGTGGGCGATGAAAATCACACAACTAAACCTTAACCACTGTGTGACAGCCCAAGACTTGCTGCCACAAACTGTGTTCGAGTAACACGTCGACCTGGTTCTTTCATGTGAGCAGTACCGCAACGTGAGGGGACATGGATGTATTTCGGATGTATCTGGTAAATTCGCCATATGGATCACGGATGGTAGGATGCCTCAAAACAGGCCACTGACCCTTCATTCCGGTTTTACGTGGGTCAAAGTAAATGGAATTCACTTTTTCTCATGTTATGCGCCCCCAAGATTGGAGCTCAACCAGTTTGAACGGAGCTGCTAGCGGAAGCCAGGACGAGAGCACCGTCTATAGTCGCAGGAGATTTTAACGCTTGGTCCACAACGTGGGGTAGTAGATTCACGAATCAGAGAGGCAGAGTCCTGACCAGCCAATAGCCACACTCAACATGGAACTGCAAAATGATGGGCAATTCACTTTTGAGGCGAGTAATAGGCGATCAGCCATAGATCTTACCTTTGCACATTGTTCCATTGCGCGTCACGCCTCATGGAGAATTGGCAATTTCTATACGAATAGTGACTATCGAGCCATTGTGATTGAGATTGTGCTGCATCAGGCAATCAGTGGTCAATTTCGTTCTACAGTAGCAAAAGGCTGGAGAGATCGAGGGTTGTGGTTGCGGGTTGTGCTCTTTGATGTTTAAAACCCACTCAAATGTGAATAAAAAACTTGAAATTTTCACAGAATGTGTATTTCTATTGCCATCTCCCCAACAAATAATAAAATTTTTGACCAATTCACCGGAAAATCTCAATAAAAATTTTACAATTACACAACAATAACACATCCATTTCTTAATCTTATGCAAAATTTGAAAGATCACTAAAACCAACCCCCGAAAATTTGTTCTGCGTACGCTCCTGTTGTATAGAGAACAACAACAATAACATGGCTTTACACAACCGCACACAAACCTCTCTAGTCACCCATTCTACTGCATTCACAACATCAACGGTTGTGTGTTGTTGTTGTTGGAAAGAGGTAATCTTTAACACCTTATCTTACCTAAGAAACAAAACCAATTTAAAATAAAATTGAGATGGTGCACATTTTGCGAAGAACACTTTTCAATTGGTATTTTTTTTTTGTCAAAATCGGTTCAGTGGTGTAAGCAGTAAATGCTTTACAATTTTAGTGTGAAACTCACTGGAACGCAAATGGTGTTTCACAGCACAAACTAGAGCTGATGAAGTATCTAGAGAACAACAATGTAGATGTGAAATTAGTCTGTGAGACTCATTTGCCTAGCAAAAACAACTTCTTTCTTCTTCCAGACTACTTAGCTTATAAAACAAATCATCCGGATGGAAAGGCTCATTGTTGTATATGCATTATTATAAGAAAGCGTATTAAACAACAGACTCTAGAGCTATACTCATCTAATCTACAAGCAACTTCGGTTCGGATGCACATGTGTCATGGTAATTTGCCGTTATCTGCTGTATATTGTCCTCCACGATTTTCAATATCTTATCTGCAGATGTGTTAAAAATTTCATTGATTGCCTTGGAGAACGATTTTTGGCGGCCGGTGACTACAATGGCAAACGCACTTATTGGGGCTCTCGTTTAGTTAATCCAAAAGGTCGTCAACTTTACAGCACTCTTGTAAATTGTAAAAACAAGGTAGACTTCGTTGTTCCGGGTAGGCCTACATACTGGCCGGCGGATCTAAGAAAAACTCCCGATATCATCGACTTTGGTATCACAAAAAATATACCTAAGAATCTCATATCATACTCATTATGAACTTTCATCCGATCACTCACCCGTTGATATCGTTTTACTCGATTTTCCAATAGTTGAGGATCATCCGTATAGACTTATATCTAATAAAACTTATTGGTTGCAATATAAAAAATATATTACAATAGTTCTCACATAGAAATTGCACAAAGGCGCTTTATCTATAACCTATCACGCACAATCACTAGACTTTCACTTTGGAAAGCGCAAAAATCGCTAAAAATTCCTGTGGAGCTGGATTCACCTATTAGAGATAGAACCGGAAGTTGGGCTCGGTCTGATGAAGAGAAGGCTAATGTATTTGCCAACCATCTGGAGCACGTGTTTCAACCTAATCTACATACTAACAAATTTGTGCTTCCTCACCCGACAATCAAAAATTCAGTAAATATGTTATACAATATATATATCTATATTAAAAACAAGCTCTAGTGAAATTGTATCTATTATAAGGACTCAACTGAAGGCCAAAAAATCTGCTGCTTATGATAGAATCGTACCGAAAATCGTACCTATATCTTGAGATCAGTTGTCTCTTACTTAGCACTACGAGCCTCTAATTAATCAAAAGGGCAGCACGATCGGTCGAGATAAGTTCCTTGTATGGACAAGGACCTTGGCTAGAGGATTAACATGTCAAACTAGTTTATCCATGTAAATATCTTTACGCTTGGAACATTCTTCTTTGACAGGTGGTACTTCCAGGTCTTTGCGAATGTCTTCACTCCAGATATACCATGGAGATCCCGTGATTGTTCTAAGTATATTGGATTGTGCTCTTTGTATAACTTCAATGTTACTCGCGCTCGCGGTACCGCATAATTCAGAACCATAAGTCCAAATTGGTTTAATAACAGTGTTATACAGTATCACCTTGTACTCAAGTCTCAATCCAGATTTAGAATTGATTAGCCAGTGAAGACTCAACCCTTAGTTTCATATAAATCTTTTTAGCTTCTATATGCTTCCGCCATGTGAGCCGTCTGTACAGATGAACGCCAAGATAAGTTACCACTTGAGTTTGAGGAATTGTAGCACTATTTAATGTTACTGGAGAACAAGTCCGTCGGTTCAATGTAAATGTAATGTGCTTACATTTCCATTCATTGACTTTAATTCTCCAGTTGGATAACCACTCCTGAAGGCTTTTAAGATGAGCAACCCAGCGTGCAGAAGCTTTAACTGGGCAATGGGAGCGACTGATTACGGCAGTGTCATCAGCGAAAGTCGAAGTAACAATTTGACTACTTGTTGGAATGTCGGCAGTGAATAACATGTATAGAGTTGGTCCCACTGCCTTGGGGTACGCCTGCTTTTATCTTAAATTCATTTGTAACGAAATTTTTCTGCCTTACTACAAATACTCGATACTAGATATGTAGGATGGCAGGACTCTATGCATATTTTGGGGTAGCAAACATTTCATTTTGTAAATCAAATCCTCATGCCATACTCGATCAACCGCTTGTGATACTGTTCAAAGGCAGTTCTTATTTCCGAAGTAACTCTGTTGATTTGCTCAATCGTTCCATGTTTTGCTCGAAAACCAAATTGATGATCTGGGATTGAACTATTTGCTTGTAACTGGTGCTTGAGTTTGGCTTTAAGAACCTTCTCAAATAGCTTAGAAAGACATGGAAGCAGACTTATAGGTCTATATGAAGAAGGACATGTCCTATCCTTCCCGAGCTTTGGAACGATTATAATCGATTTCTTCCATTGCTTAAGAAAGTATCCAATACGAAGGATAGCATTGAAAAGACACGAGAGAAATACTATTGCTGCGTTCGGAAGTTCAGTTATCATTTTTGGTACGATTCTACCATAACCAGCAGATTTTTTGGGCTGCAGTTGAGTCCTTATAATAGATACAATTTCACTAGAGCTTGTTTCTAATATAGATATATATATAACATATTTACTGAATTTTTGATTGTTTGGTGAGGAAGCTCAAATTTGTTAGTATGTTGATTAGGTTGAAACACGTGCTCCAGATGGTTGGCAATTACATTAGCCTTCTCTTCATCAGACCGAGCCCAACTTCCGGTTCAGTCGCTAATAGGTGAATCCAGCTCCACAGGAGTTTTTAGCGATTTTTGCGCTTTCCAAAGTGAAAGTCTAGTGATTGTGCGTGATAGGTTATAGATATAGCGCCTTTGTGCAATTTCTATGTGAGAACTAATATATTTTTTATATTGCAGCCAATTAGTTTTATTAGATATAAGTCTATACGGGTGATCCTCAACTATTGTAAAATCACTGGCTCGTTAACCCAGAGGTTAGTGCGTTGGCTGACATCCCAAGAGTCGCGGGTTCGATTCCCGCTCAAGGCAAGTCTGGTTCTGAACTTTTCTAATTTCCTCCATTCCTTCTTAACTTTCCCCGGAGCTGAAGGCCTCTGTCGTTATTGCTCATATTAAATACTAGGTTATAATTTGTATTTATAATCTTAGTTCTAATACAATACAATATTGGAAAATCGAGTAAAATGTTATCAACGGGTGAGTGATCGGATGAAAGTTCATAACGAGTAACTGCTGATATGAGGTTTCTAGGTATAGTTTTTGTGATACCAAATTCGATGATATCGGGAGTTTTTCTTAGATACGCCGGCCAGTATGTAGGCCTACCCGGAGAAACGAAGTCTACCTTGTTTTTACAATTTACAAGAGTGCTGTAAAGTTGCCGACCTTTTAGATTTACTAAACGAGAACCCCAATAAGTGTGTTTGCCATTGTAGTCACCGGCCGCCAAAAATCATTCTCCAAGGCTATCAAAGAAATTTTTAAACACATCTGCAGAAATTGAAAATCGTGGAGGACAATATACAGCAGATAACATCAGATTACTGTGACGCATTTGAAACCGAACCGAAGTTGCTCCAGGGTCTCGTGTTTAATACTCTTTCTTATAATAATGCATGTACAACCATGAGCCTTTTCATCCGGATAATTGGTTGTATAAGGTAAGTAGTCTGGAAGAAGAAAGAAGTTGTTTTGCTAGTCAAGTGAGTCTCACAGACTAATATCACATCTACATTGTTGTCCTTCATCAACTCTAGTTTGTGCTGTGAAACGCCATTTGCGTTCCATTGAGTTACTTTTAAATGAGCCATTATAGGAAATTTAACTTATCCAAAATTTTCATTTGGATTTTCATCATCTCATGAAAAGAGTTTTGCATCGTTAAGATTGATTGGTTCAGGGTCTGTAATAAATACACCAACATAGATTCACTAGTTTGTGAGAATGGCTTACTATGTTGAGATTTGAAGTTAAAGGAATATTAGGTGGTGGACACATAACCGTCGTTGATTCTGTACAGTTAGCCTCATGGCTAAAACGGGCGGAATTCTTTTGTGACTGCAAACGGTTCTTCAACTCCTTAAATACAGGACTATAATTGGCTGCATTATTGTCCCACAGTTACTGCATTTTTTACGATCAGGATTATCGCGACTAAGTTTACAGGTTGCGGTTTCATGCAAGTCTCCATAGCTACGCATACTGGACGAAGGGTTCAATAAGATTTCGTGTGGCCAAATTCCTGGCAATTCGTGCATTGCACAGGATTCACTCGTTTGTGAGGCTCCTCCACAGTTACCCTACGATGAAGTAAATATTTAAGATTGTAAATGGGATGCACTTCATTTTTCTTTAAGTGCTGCAACTTTGGGGCCAACTCAATTTTCTACAATGGCTGAGGAATTTTATTTTTATTAAAAATATTAACTACTACTTTGACCTCAAACACTTTTTCTTCCAGTGCAGTCTTAATATCGCTACAATCAGCAGAGGTTCAATGCCCTTAATTACAACTATCACCCCTTTACTACTTTTAAGCTGATAGGTATAATAGTTTCTTTAAGTCTCCCTAAGGTAATTTGTGACAGAACTACCGCTTTATTTTCCAGAGTCACGTTTTGTATGCGCTGATTTTGACTACCTGCTGGTGATACAGTTGTCTTTTTAATTGCTTTAGCTTGCGTAGCAGAATTTTTTCTATTGCTTGCTTGTTCTGGCGTTGGGTTGATAATATAGTAGCTGAGAACACTATTATTGTTCCTAAAATAGCACTAGCTGTGGAACTAAAAGCTGTGCTTTGTGTTGTGTTTGTTGTAGCGTTAAACACAGTTGCTTCTGGGTTTGATTGTAAAGGTGGTTGAGGGGAAGGGCACTGGGCACTCTATGGGAGTGAGAGACTAGTGATTACTGTACTAGAAGACAGAACAGGAGAGCAAGATCGTGCTCTATCTACGGGCGGCTGAGCGGTTAATAAGGAACCTTTGTTTTTGTTCCTGGTATCATTAGCGACAAACGAGAAGTAAGCATTTCTCGCTGTCATTATTGGTGCGTATTCTTGTGTCTACAACTTACAATCAACTTATTCTATTCAATTTACAAATATTGTTATTTTGTCGGTGGAGATGGAGATCGTATTGAATCGTATTTGTGCTGATGGAGAGAACAAATATCATTTATGCTTTTCATTTGTGTTTGTGCCCAACACGACACCGATCTCGCATATTTGCATTTCACTGAGGCTTTGTCATATATTGTAATAAGGTATGTCACTCCACCCTCGTGAAATTCTAGTGATGAGGCGAGTGGGAGCCGCCCGTTTAATAAGCTCTCCGATGAATCTGAAATTCAAAGGCGTCTGTTCTCTTTGGGCGTCCTTTTGGTCTGCATCTGAACCTGATAGGTCGGCAGCAATAAATCTTGGCGGAAAGCCTAAAACGCAATCGATTGACCGTTTCTCGCCCCGTCGCGCTGGGTGTCTCCGGAACAGCTGTTGGTTTTTTCTGCTAATGACAGTAAAGGGGTGATGTGAGCCTACTCTGCCGAGGTATCAGACGTGGTGGGCATGTGCCGGTTCGTCCGAATATCACGGGACTGGTTAAGCGTAGGTTAGGCCGCAGGGAACTGGGGAAGGAACTATGTTCCGAGGGTATACCCGTTCCTGACGATTTCGACCCACCAACGCCCCCCCTGGATACGATGTGCTGGCTACAATCAAAAGAATGGATAAAATTCAGGAAGCTAATCCTACTACGGCAGCGGCCAAACTTGGTTAATATAGTTGGCAATGTGACAAGTTTGGATCCGATAGGAGACAATGCGTTCTTGAGAAGTAACAAGATATGCCGTTCTCCGCCATAATTGAGCAATTCTTCACCGTTCACCGACAACCATAGTCGGAACCGCTAGAGACGCACCTATGAGGGGGTTGGCAAGCGCCTCATGGTCCAAAAACAAAAGACCACACTCAACTTTGAGCTCCTGAATGATGGACAGTTTACCTTTGAGGCGGGTTAAATGCGATCAGCTATAGACCTAACGTTTGTGCATAGCTCCATTGCGTGGCACGACATGAAGTATAGGTGACTTTTACACAAATAGCGACCACCGTGGTATCGTCATTGAGGTAAAATGGCACCTGAGAGTCAGAAACCAACTATTCTCCTTTAAAATTAAAGGATGGAGAGACCAGGTATTCGGTGAGTACAAATATGGCAAGATGGTACGACCATTGCTGATAGGGCAAACGACATGGCGGAAAGCATTACAAGGCGCATTTATTTAGCCAGTTTTTTTTGGTGGAATGATGGGATTGCTGAACTTAGAAGACAGTTAAGGGACCTTAGCCTCCACAGCCGTCAGATCCTGAGCTGATGGGTAATGTGGTTTCTGCCCTCTTCCCCTTTTGTGACACAGTGGCGCTAACTGATGCGTTTGCAAGCATGGCAGATGCCCCAGAGGTTACACCAGATAGGGTTCTTCAAGCTCTCTGGAAATTGGGTGATAGGACGGCTCCAGGACCGGACGGTATCCCTAAAGCAGTGTTGGATATAGCGCGTGGGGCAATAAGTGGAACCAGATGGAAAGGAGGTGGCAAGGAGTATTGTGCCGTATTGACGAAGGACGTTAAGAATGCCTTTAATATGGCGAGTTGGCCGTGTGTCATGCAAGCGCTCAGCAGGCTTGGTACCCTAAGGTACCTGATGCAGCTAATTGCTAGTTACTTTACTGGTCGAGTACTGCTCTATAATACCGATTACGGCCGTAAACAGTACAAGGTGTCACGTGGTGTTCCACAAGGGTCGGCCCTATGCCCCACATTATGGAACATCATGTACGATGACGTTCTTAGGATAAGGCTCCTCTCGGGCGTGAACCTGATAAGGTACGCTGATGATATTGGCCTTGTGGTTGTGGGTAAAACGATTGCATGCACCAGACCCAGTTAGAGTTGGCAGCTGAAAAAGCTGAAGCGGTTCTTCTGGCTCGAGACGTTCTCATTCCGAATAGGAGACTGCGACATAATATCTCAGCCATCCATCAAATACCCGGGGGTACGATTGGACGCGAGACTAAGTTTCATGGAGCACCTTGGCAGTGTAAGTAAAAAAGCGGCTAAGGTGAAAGGGGCTTTATCACTCATTATGGCAAACGTAGGCGGTCCAAGAGCCAGTAAGCGAAAGCTGCTAGGAAGAGTGGTTGCCTCCATCGTCCTGTATACGGCGCCAGTATGGGCAGACGCAACACTGAAGATCTCATACATGGCAGGTATTCGGTCGATCCACTGACTGAGTGCTCTGTGTGTTGCAAGCGGTTTCCGAACAGTGTCAAATGTCGTGATCGAGGTGATAGCATCGATACCTCCGATTGGCATAATGGCACGTGAGCTCAAGAGGATTAACGATGCTGGCGCTGGAGCATCCAAAGAAGTAGAAAGTACATGCAGCATCCGAGAATGGCTGAGAAGATGGGAAATGTCAAGTAAAGAGCATTGGACGTTTTCCCTTATTCCAAGCCTGGATGTATGGATAACGCGGAAACATGGTGAAGTGGATTTCCACATAACGCAGATGCTTAGCAGGCACGGCAATTTTAAATTTTATTTGCACTGCATCAAGCACGAGGGGGACCTTTTTTGTCCTGTCTGCGCTGACACCGCCGAGGATGTTTATTATGTTCTCTTCTCTTGTCCAAGATTTAGCGACGAAAGAGCCCGAATAGAGGTGTGATTTGGTGAGCCACTCACAGTGGATAACCTTGTGCCGTACATGTGCAAATCACTCGTATAACGGGATATTGTAAAGGCAGCCTCAGCCACATTCATGTCTAACCTCCGCGTAGCAGAGCAGCTGAACGATTAAGAGCACAAGCTAATCATACACCTGCACAATCGGACCGGGGAACGTAAATCGTAGATTATTGACTACACGTCTACTACGTTGCGACCTACAGACAAGATGGACACCTTATGAGACCCATTTACGTGGGACAGGTTGACTTTTGAGCATTGTGCTCCTCCTTTCCTCCCAGCGAAATATCTAAAGACCGTTCTGGGGGACAATGGGACATGGTGCTGTAGTTTGTAGCGGGTTAAAGTCTCGCACTTGGTTGTAGACTGGTTAGGCTTTCGATGCGTTTCTACCAACAAAAAAAAAAAAAAATGTTTGTACAATAGATAAAATTCTAGTTGCTTTCGCTCACAAATTTACCTATGCGACTTGTGATCAAGGTGATGGCGCATAATAAGTAAACAGAACAACAACAGGGTTTATTCTCTCATCTCTCTCTATCTCTCGTTGTTAAGGCGTAGTACCATTGCTTGCATATGAAACGAACTAAAGGGATGCTTGGTCAAATAATGTGTGTGTTTGTGTTGAAAAAAAAAAAAACAAAGCATTGACAAACAGTCGTCCAAACAAAAATCTGACTCGAACGTTTGATGTGTTCATTTGGTTTTGCTGCTATGATAGACATTCATCATTATTATTCAGTGTGATCAAACGCTTTTCGTTAGAAAGTGTTCGAATCAAACCAAATCAAAGTAAAAAACTTAATTTTTGAGAAATCATTAACGAATAATTCGTTGATCAAATTTATATGGGACCACACGACAAGCACCACCTTTCAAATAAAAAAAAAATGATCCAAATCAGTTTACCTTGAAAAAATTTCCGAGGTAACACACAAAAAAAAAATGCAGACGAATTGATAACCTCCCCCTTTTTTTGAAGTCAGTTAAAAACAAAAACTGCACACAATGTAAAGCACCAAAATAAACTAAACAAAAACTACGAACGTGAGCACTTTGTACAGCTCAACCCAGCTTAGATCTAAGATATTGTATTTTTCGAAATAAAAGTCAGTTAATTTTTTCACGGTGGTTAAATTATTTAAGCCTTAGCGAACATTGTGGGTAATTCGCTATTCCTTCAAATCAAGCATACAATAAATTGAGTAATTCGAATATCATGGCTATGCCGAACTTTTCATTTCGTGCTGCACCCTAATTCATTCTAACTCTTTTCACAGAATGCCGACTGGTGCCAAACTTAAAACCCACTCGCTTACATATTCTTTCATTGCATGCTTTGCTCTCACTCAATTCACTTTAGACACGTGCATTGAATAACTCAAAAGGACGTAATTTGCACCAACTTCAAGAGAAAACTTTACCAAACTGCCAATCCGGAGTCATTGATAACACTGAAGGAGCGTCGATTTTTTACTGTCTATTCCGATACAATTTATACTTCCTTATTCTTCATTTCCATATCAACCTATATCTTGAGATCAATGGTCTCTTCGAAATGATTAACATTCAAGCATTTATGCTTTAGCAACTTTGATGTGCTTTTCTCAAATTTTTAGACATTGTTGCACATTATGCATCCAACTATGCCTTCCAACTCCTTACCATTATTATCTTCTATTGTACAGAAAATGTCCCCAATTTTGCTTTTACCACGTTTGGTAGAAAATTCATATTTCCCTCATAATTTTTTTTTTTTTTATATTGATAGTATTTATTGAATCTCCTATATAAATAAAGAAGGTAACAATTCTGAATAACTCATACACGTGTGTCCCTCCTACAATGAAGAGGAAGGAGTTTACTTAGCACTACAAGCCTCTAATTAATCAAAAGGACAGCACTTCAATGTTACTCGCGCTCGCGGTACCCCACAATTCAGAACCATAAGTCCAAATTGGTTTAATAACAGTGTTATACAGCATCACCTTGTACTCAAGTCTCAGTCCAGATTTAGAATTGATTAGCCAGTGCGTTTGGAAGTTCAATTATCATTTACCAGCAGATTTTTTGGGCCTAAGTTGAGTCCTTATAATAGATACAATTTCACTAGAGTTTGTTTCACTGAATTTGTGATTCTCTGGTGAGGAAGCACAAATTTGTTAGTAGGTAGATTAGGTTGAAACACGTGCTCCAGATGGTTGGCAAATACAATATACAGCAGAAGCAGATAACGTCAGATTACTGTGACGCATTTGCAACCGAACCGAAGTTGCTTGTAGAAAACTAGATGAGTATGGCTCTAGGGTCTGGTGTTTAATACTCTTTCTTATAATAATGCATGTACAACCATGAGCCTTTTCATCCGGATAATTGGTTGTATAAGGTAAGTAGTCTGGAAGAAGAAAGAAGTTGTTTTGCTAGTCGAATGAGTCTCACAGACTAACATCACATCTTCATTGTTGTCCTCTAGATACTTCATCAGCTCTAGTTTGTGCTGTAAAACGCCATTTGTGTTTCAGTGTGTTATTTTTAAATGAGCCATTATGGGAAATTTAACTTATCCAAAATTTTCATTTGGATTTTCATCATCTCATGAAAAGAGTTTTGCATCATTAAGATTGTTTGATTCAGGGTCTGTAATAAATTCACCAACATAGCTTCACTAGAACTTTGTGGTTGCGACACTGGATCATTACACGCATTTAGAGTTGGGGTAGTTTGTGAAATTGGCTTATTATGTTGAGTCATTGGACCCTTAGGCTTCACAATCTTTTTTGCAGTTTTTTGTAATTGGTTATAGAACTGTAGTTTGCTTCCCTATAACTTTGGACCTTAGCTTCTTTAATATTACCCTTGGTAATAGGGACAATATGAAAGTTATTATTGCCAACTATTCTTTGGATAGCATCTAGAAGCCTATTCGAGCTTTCTTCACGAACATAGATAAGAGGTTTCGCAGTTTTAGGTTTTGATCAGTTTTTGTCATCGTTTTTAGTAGGTTCATCCTTTTCAGCAAGTAGTTGGAACATATTACTTTCCAAAATCGTTTTCTTAGCATTATTATTTTTTTGCGGGCTTAGTTTACGCTTATTGTGGATTTGTATGTAGCGGTCAATGCCTGTCTGCACTGCCGCTTTATTTTCCAGAGTCCCGTTTTGTATGCGCTGATTTTGACTACCTGCTGGTGATACAGTTGTCTTTTTAATTGCTTTAGCATGCGTTGCAGAATTTTTTTTATTGTTTGCTTATTCTGGCGTTGAGTTGTTAATATCGCTATTAAATGCTTGTTTTTGTATCTGGTATCATTAGCGACAAACGAGAAGTAAGCATTTCTCGCTGTCATTGTTGGTGCTGTTAAACTTTAATAAGAAAATAAAATAAAATTTATTAGCTGCGAGGTAAACGTCCGATCCGTAAGACTGCTCGAAGACGAATGAGTTTCTCTTTACTAATTTTGATGAACCTCTTCCAAGACGCTTCGTTGCTTTATATCTAAGTAAAATGCATTTTACATTTAGTAATCTTACAGCTATTTAATATATTCTTTAAACAAGCCAAACGACTATATAAAGATCACCTCCTACACATTTATAAACGCAGCACACAAAAAGACAAATCACAGATTAACACCTATTTTTTTAGAATAAAACAAAACAACTTTTGATTAATTTAACAATTGAAATTAATTCACTACAACAATATTACTTGCCATTTCCACTAAACTCATTTTTGGCGCACCAAACACAATGAAACTTCACAACGCAATTAAACATAAATATTATGAATAAGTTCGAAATATGTGACAAGGAACATCGTGCGTGATTGAGGTGAACGCACACAAAATACAGTGTTAACTCCATTTGACGTCACCTGACTCAAATCATAATAACGTAGTAAAATGCGTAGTCCCTTACATGACGATGCACTGTATTTTTAAAACTAAGCAAAACAACAGCAATGTGTTCTCGTTCTCAGTTCTCTCTCTCTCTCTCTCTCTCTCTTTGTTAATACGCGCTGACTTCACTTCACTCGCCAACGACGACGACGTAAATTTATAACAACGTTTTTTATTCATTATTTATGATTACTAGTGAATATTGGGTAGTTTATGATTACTAGTCAATTTATACTCATTCCAATGACTTTTGTTTTCTAATCATAATCATATTCATTTCGATAATGAATAACTAGTATTACTTATATTTCATTTATATTTTGAATGTGCAATGGATATTGAATATGAGTCATACAATAAAATATAGGTAAAGTTAAAAGTGGATTTTATCAATTCTAATTCAATTCAATCCGAGTTTATTCTATTGGACTTAAGTTGTGAGTGAAGCCACGTAGATTTCCAGTATGTACCTATCACATTTAATTTTGATGTAACAGAAACTTTTCGAGAATTTCTTTAACTTCATTCTTAGATCTACAAGTATTATGAGTTCCGTTTAAATTTTGAACGATATAATTATCATTATGGCCAGCATCGTATATATAGAAGTAATCGTTTTTCAATTACAAAATTGTGCAGCTACGTGCCATGGTTTTTTAACAAAAATGTGAGTTTTGGAGGAACATCAATTTCTCTTTTCATCAACCGCCACTTTTCTGCATTCGACGCAACGTCTGGCAGATGAAAGTCGTTTATTGAAAACAGGCCTTATGCCTTTTATTTTCTTCTTGATAAGTCGTTAGTGGACTTCTTTATCAAGAAAAACAAAAGGACTTTCTATATTGGAATTCGGTAAATTCGTATTGCTCGGCAAACTAAGTTTCTTATTTGTAACTGCGCCTTCTAATCTTGATTTCTCAAAAAAAAGCCGCTGTCACTTTGGCTCCGTTTAAAGACAACCTTGATAAATGTTAATTTGAAATTGGCGTCTGTAATGCCTTGTAAAATGACTGAAAAAATTTATTTGTAGTTAAAGTACTCGGAACCAGATTTAGACGAAGATTTGATGCGGCAATTCTTGACATCGATGGCACCGCTGCAATGTGTATATTTATATCTTCCAAATATATAGTCAAATGTTTCCATACTCATACGCGTATAATTGTAAAAACTTACAGGGCCTTTACGCAATAATTTATAGATGAAATTCACGAATAACCTATCGATCTCGAAAAATTTTGTATACTCAAATGCTTCTTGTAATGCCTTTCGCGATATAAAAATTTACACACACGAGTTTATTAAAAAAACAAAAAAAAAAAGAACGAGTGATCTTTATTAAACTTCGGTCTTAAGACTAACTTATTCTAAATTCCTCATGGTACATGCAAATTCCATTTTATTTTAATAAAGCTGAGCAAGCTTTAGCTACGGAAGCAAAGTCGAAGCTTGCCCGGAACTACATATTCTGTGGAAATTTCAAGTCTCTAGCTATTACGGTTCATGAGATATGACCTGAGGACGGACGGACAACAAAGTCTCTGCAATATGGTTCCGTTTGGTACTTTTTGGGTCCGAACCCTAAAAAACGGTACACAGCAAATATTGTACTTAACAACTGTGCTGTACTACTCTGCATAGGGAATTTGTCTCTTTGGATCAGTCCGAATCTGACATTCATGAAAGCATTATTTATGTTAACTATTAAATACTGCAATTATTGTGCACTACTCAACACAAAAAAAAAAATTAGTGGCTGTGCCATGGACACAGCTATCTGTTTTGCGTGGATACGTCTATTGTATGTTATAATAATTTTTTTTAACTAAAAAGTCCTACTTTTATTTTTAATTTTTTTATTTTATAACAACTTTAATACATTTATATTCAATATTCAAGAGACAAGAACTTTTTGATATACAGTCGAACTCCTCTATAACGAACTCCCCAATAGCGAAAACTTCTCTGTAACAAAGTCATTCTGAACACACAGCTATTTTTTTTTATTTTCATATATTTTAACCCTCTGCAGCGAACTTCCCTGTAGCAAATTACCTCTCTGTAAGAACAATTTTCAAGGACGCAAAAAATTTTATTTCATAGAAAATAACTTCTCTGTAACGAATTTATTCAAACGCAACGTATAAACACAAAGTAAAAAAAAATTCTTGTATACATAAAAATCGTCATACAATGTACTGTAAATTTTGTACATTTGTCTTCTAAAATATGATTTTTGCTTTCTTGAATGTTGAACTTTATTAAATTCTTGAGTACATACAAAACGACAGACAAAAGTAGCAGTAATTTTTGTAGATTTGCTTGTACTCTTGTAAAATGTGATTTTTGCTTCATTCAAGTTTAAACAATTGAGTGAATTAGAACAATGGCAAAGCGTAGTTGTTTGTCTAGTATACAAAAACTAAATTTAATATCGGAGGTCGGTAATAAAAAAAAGAAATTGCTGATGATTATGGTGTACCTTCTAGTAGCCTTTCAACAATATTAAAAAACAAAAATAATATTCTACAGCAAGCAACTAACTGCCAAGAGAGTCTCAACCATAAAAAAATAAGGGTTTGCGAATATACAGATATAGACAATGCCATGTTGAACTGGATAACAGCCATAAGGCAGAGTATCTGTATCTGGACCGCTTTTCCAAGAAAATGCAAAGGAGTTTGCGGAAGCATTAGGTCATACAGAATTTATAGGAAGTAATAGTTGGTTGTTCAAATTTAAAAAGAGGCACAACATTATCGGAAAAGTCGTTTGCGGTGAGGGTGGCGTAGTGAATAAGGCGACAACCGACGATTGGGTTAAAAACGCTCTACCGGATTTAATTAAAGGCTACGATTACAATGAAATATTCAATGCCAATAAAACCGGCTTATTTTATAAGTGTTTGCAATCTAGGACTCTTACCTTCAAAAATGTGTTGGTGGAAAAAAAAAAAGTAAGGATAGAGTAACTGTGTAGCTGGGAAGCAATTTCAGTGGAACACAGAAGTTGAAACTCCTTGTTATTGGCACGGCTAAAAATCCGCGTTGCTTTAAAGGACTGACATCCCTTGCAGTGCATTATGAAAATAATCCAAAGGCATGGATGACTAGTAAGATTTTTCAATAGTAGCTCATGAAATTAAACAGGAAATTTGGAAATCAAAAGATGCTATTTATTGATAACTGTCCTGCACACCCAAAGAGTGTCTAATCTATATTAAAAAACATTAAGCTCGCCTTTTTTCCCCCAAATATGACATCATCATTGTAGCCAATGGACCAAGGCATTATATTCAATTTGAAACAGCACTACAGAAAAAGAATATTGAGGAAAATTTTAGAATGAAACTATAACGTTTCTTTGTCAATTCCCTTACTTGATACAATAAGAGAATTAGGTAAAGCTTGGAAAGATGTGACAGGTGAAACAATTAAAAACTTTTTTAAAAAAGCAGGATTTCGTTTAAATCAAATCTACCAAGCAAACAAAAATTGTCGATTTTTTTTTCAAAAAAATAAAATTTTGCTGAAATAAAAATATAAATTATATATAATATTAAAATAGAATACATAAGAGTCAATAAAGAATGCCGTAAAGACCAAAAAAAAAAATTTTTTTTCTTGACTCCCCAATAACGAAAACCTCTCTATAACGATGTTGCTGTCAGCCCCCACCGACTTCGTTATAGAGGAGTTCGACTGTACTTAATTACTCACTCTGAATAGATGCTATGTGCATTGTTCGTTTACTCGCGAAACATTCGAAATGAAACGATACATAGAAGAACAGGAAAGAAGATTATATTCGGCTATGCTATCACGCTCCCTGTTATTTAGCACACAAAAATATTATATTGTTGTGTGGGAGCTAAGCTATCCAATAATCCTAGGATCTTGAAATTTACATGCTTGATGAAAATGGATCAGATTTCTAGCAACGGCCTAGGGTGGGTTTGTCAACCAACTCTGTTGGGATAGGGTCAGACAATACGGTTTTATCTTTCACTCGAACCTAACATCACTCTCAAATTTACCTTCATATTCACCGCAACACCAACACCAACTTACCTACCTTACTCAACCTCAAAGACAGATGCAGCCACCGATGACACTAGCCGCGGGTGCCCCCACCCATCCATGAACTGACGCTTAGGTCAGTTCCAATATTCGCCACAACACTGCCTGAGCGCGATCACTGTCCGTCCATTTTCGCAACTAGCAATCACTCTACTCAGCTATAAGTTTCAAATTTTTCTTTTATTACTTACTCAAAACTTACATGCTATACAAAAAAAAAAAAAAAAAAGAATTCAATCATGGAACAAAAAAATTTAATAAATATATATGTATGTAGATATATAGGAGAAATTATATATATTAAATATATATATATAATACTTTAAAATATTAATCAACCAAAAGATTTTTACATATTGGCATTGTCTTTAGTAAAATCACATATTTTACAAACTCCTTATGAGGAGGTTATTTGGGTGAAGCCGTTTTTGCCAACGAGGAGCTCTGTTGTGGTATCTAATGTCAGAGTCTATATCTCGAACTCTTACGAAAAAAGCTCTATCCGTCAAATAACTCTTGAGCAGAAGATATTGTTTACCTGGAAGAAGTCTTATCAGTTTGTGCAGTAGTCCTTCTATCCATACCCCGTGGAAGGCTTGCATGACATCCAAGAACACAGCATAGCAATACATTTTTGATTCAAACGCACAAATGATGTGGTGGACAACTCTATGAAATTGTTCTGGTGTACCATGTTGGGACAAACTGGTAATTCGGGATGGCATTCTGGATGCCCACCACATCCAAAACTCTACACAAAAATATTCTCGGTTTGTATGACGTGATAAGATTCTCCGGCTTGCCAGGTTTCGGGATCATGATTGCAACAGCACATTTCCACTGACAGGGGAAATGGCAAACCCTCAGCATGGCATTGAACAACATCACCAGGAACAAAACTCCTTTGTAAGGAAGGGACTTGGCCACCTTTCCATCAATCTTGTCAAAAAACAGAGGATTTTTTAAATTGCAAGTTTTTGATCCGCATTTCAACTTGTGCAGGAGTGATGTGTCTAATGGGACTTACATCCAATATATTCTCCAAAATGACTTCAGCGGTTAAACTCACATCATTGGCATCAGCAAGACGCTGACGCAAACTTGTACAACAACTCCGGAGTCTCAGGTTTTAAAAGTGACAGAGGCATTGAAGGAACTTCTGCAACAAAAATGTGTCTCGGAAATGAGCATGATATCAATAACATTAGATACCATGAAGACTTCAAGCTCATTTTTACGTTGTGAAACGCCATCAGCGTTCCATATTCCTAAGTTTAGACTTATTGTTGACATTTTTTTGAAAGCAGCGCGTCGACAGCAGTAAATATTTGCACCATTTGACCTAAGCAATCGTCTTTGCGGGAGTTCAGAAGTTGGATCTGCTCAATCAGCAGCTGCAGTTCATTGTGGCATTGATGGTCATATTGAGAGCGCTGTTGCGGTTCACTCAATTTTCGCCGTTATGAGATATAGTGCTGATTTCCCACTAGATGTTGATGTCGATTGTGTAGCTTTCCTCTAATCTCCGCTGATATTGACATTGTTGCATCTGCTTTCAAGATTGATCCTGATTTATCCGTTGCTGCTGTAAATGATTGTTGCTGCGAAAAATGTTGTTGAAATATTCGCTGTTGTATTTGTTGCAATCGTGTTTAAGCAGGTTGTTTACATGCATTTGCATATGTGCTACCTGATACCAGATGATTGTTGGTTGTTAGGGAGAGACGAGCAGGAGCCGTCTTCGGCGTTCTTCTTGCAACCATCTTCTTGTAGACGGCTCATCCTTTATAATTAGCCGTGTGAGGCTCACCGCAGAGAGCGAACTTTGCAGGATCAGTAGTAGCTTCCAAGCACGAGGTCGATTTGTGTTTACCACCACATTTCACGCATCAGAAATGTTTTCTGCAGAAACGTTTGGTGTGACCGAATGCCTGACAACCATGGCACTGAGGGATGTCTTTACGGTGATAAGGTGGGTCCATTTGGACTACTTTCTGACACATCCTAGTGACACTAAATATATCTTTATTGTTAGAGCTTCCACAATGCATGACATGACATTTCATATGACTAACATAGCATACCAACAGCACATAACATAGATAACATTACATAGCTGTTTGGTTATATAAATTAAAACAAAAATGAATATTTTTTTGTTTTATATCTTTATTTATTATGGCACTATGTGCCTGTATTATTTATAAATTTTTGGGTTTTTATCTTTTTATTAATTGCGGCACTATGTGCCTTGCTTGAGTTATATTTCGAACTAAATCTTAAGTCTAGCTTTGTCTCAAGCGAAACCTCGCTAATGCTTGGCGTACGTGACGAAATGTGCATCGTCAGCGGAAAGGATTCAAACAAAGAGAACCTTTGAGTAACAAAGAGAACTTTTGAGTCATGAAAGAGAATAAAAGAGTGTCTTTGAATTGGAGTACGTGACAGAATATGCACTGTCAGCGGAAAGGGTTGCTGTGGCTTATGCTGGGAAAGTGACTTATTGCATCAGCCAAATAGTGTGGGAAGCGGACATTGCGTCAGCGAAAATATTGTGGGAATAATGATCACGATAATGATCATATCATTATGGGGATAATGATCATGATAATTATTATCATGATAAAAGAGTTTCGCGTCAGCGAAATACTGACATAGTACCTATTGATACTGTACGATCGTCCTTGTAAGAAATCGAAGGATCGTAATTCATGGCAGAATTTTCTTTATTTACCCATGAATTAATAACTCGTGATGATGATTCTCTCTCTCTCTCAGCTCTATATCTATCCCGAAGCTGACTGAGGTGAGCCTTACGTTCCGTTGACGATTCTTCATCTCTTGCTGAACGTACTCTTTTGGCATTCACTGTACTACGATCTATGTTCGAACGACGACGTCTTCCAGACATGACTTTATAATTTCTTGATAGTAATAATCAGACTTAAATAAGAAAAATCTAAAATCACATTTGAAAAAACTTTGCTCTGTAAATAATGAGAAACTGGAATATTGTAGTGACAGTAAATGCTTTTTCCATGAATTATAACACTATGCCAACTACATTAATTTTAAAGATAGGCATATAGGTATATGTATAGTGAAAATAACAGTATTTCTCCACTATTTAATGGATGTTATTATAAATATAAACCTTCTTCTTCAATCACTCTATCTATTAAAAAAAACCGCATCAAAATACATTGCATAGTTTTAAAGATTTAAGCTTACATAGGGATATATGGACAGAGAAAGCGACTTTGTTTTATAATATGTAGTGATGATGATATGCCTTGAATTATTATTATTTGTTGCCACTGAACAACCGACCACGACTTGACACCTTCCTGCTTTCCTGCTCCTCCTTTTTTTTATTATATCGGTTATGATTGTTCTGTGTTGAATATATGCCATACATTTCTTCTATATTTTCTTTTATTGTTATACGGCTTTGCTGCTGCTGCTTTATTTGTCGGTGTGGTGCTTTTAAACTATTGTACATTCCTTCTTTCGCAAGCAAATGCAAAAATACATGAACTTTCTGCATTCGCCCAAAATTCAATCATTTAGCTTAAGTATATAGCAAAAAATATCGGGGGGTTTAAAAAATTCTCTACTATGTATGACTGTCACTTATGTCACTTGCACACTTTGGTTATGTTTTGTATTTTTGTTTTTGTATATTTTTTATATATTTGTACAAAAGCTCAACTCCACTTTATTAATATCAATCACTAAACTATTTCCTTTTTATCACCAACCGACCGGCTGTCCGCCAGCTTCTATCTTATTTTTTCCCAAAACAGCAAGTGACGCCATTCCCCGCAAATACCTCTATATACACTCCGCGCCTATTGAATAGGACACCTAATAAACTTTTTTTGAAGCTTAATTTTGCAGATCCAGAAAAAATACCTTTCTTGTTTACAATTTTTAATGAAAATATAATTAATTCCAAATCAAATACAATGAAGTACCAGTATTTTACGTGCTCACCTATCTGTGAAGACTTAAGAACACGGTGCCAAGCACATGGATTGATAAACGTCAATCAACGTCCCCTTGGATATATATCCGCAGGTCCCAAATTTAAGTCTTATTTATTTTGGTAAATATGACTCTCTCCTTGGTGGGGAGCGAGGCCCATCTTAAACCTCTGATGCTCTCTGGGTCACAGCACCAGGTTGTATAACGCAACTCCACGTAGAGTTATTACTCTACCCGCATTTGGGTATCAAACCACAGCCACCACGATACTCCCACAAGGGGGCTGTACCCGCTGGCCAGCACGGAACAAGTTTCGTGGGCTCCTGACCACCTGTGGTACCAGAAAATAGCCTCTGGTCAGACTTCGTACCCGAGGTTCTACCAATTCAAACTCCACAAAGTTCATGGGTACCAGAAAATACATCTAGTCAGGCAGCGTAACCAAGTTACTACCAGTAGAGCTCCATGAAGCTCAGGGACTGGTTACCCCGGGGGGAACACCAACCAACCCACAGTCACACACACACATATCGGACAGTCTTAGGCTACAATCGGACGACGTCTTAAAAATACTGCACGTGCAAACACATTTAATCTACTAACGCTATCCTTATCGGAGAGCACCTCACTAAAATCAAAACCCCCATTAACACTCAAAATACCGAACTCATTCATATCCCTTAAATCATCATACAGAGAACATTCACAGAGAACATAATGCCATGTCTCGCCCGTCGAGCCACAAGGGCATTCCGCATTGTCATTTAGGCCCCTTGAATACAAAAAAGCTTTAAGGGAACCATGACTAGTCAACAGCAATCCGAGCCAAAGGTTAAAACTAAAGTGCGGTCGACCGCCAACAAATGTGACATCCTGAATGAACCTGTATGTTACCCGCCCATACACAGAACTGTCCCATCTGATTTACCAGTCAGACAGGACACACTCATTCAACATTCTCTTGCACACATTACGACCTAAGCTCTCCACATCCTTCCCATATAACCATTCCTCCTGCCGCAATGGTAATCCTCTCCTGATCTTGAAGTCTATGGCTCTTCGCCTGACCTCCAGATCAAGAAGAACCACACCAAGCAATATCTGCAAAGCCTCAGTGGAGACAGTGCGACATACCGGCAAACATCCCAATATCTCTGCCATGATAACATCGTCTTTCTGCCTACAACAGATGATGCCGTTTTGTACCACACCGAAGATCCATATGCTGCACAAGCAACAAATAGACCTCCATAAATGGTACGAACAGCACGCCTACTGAGACCCCATTCACTCCGCAAAATACGGCGCACTTTACCAACCACACCAAACAACCGGTCTCTAAAACGAGCAATATGTGCTTAATTTCCAAACGCGATTGTCTCTCAATCAAGATCAGCAGATCATCCGCATACGCACAGCACTTATATTCTTGTCCGAGCTGCCTTAACAAAGAATCCATCATGAGGTTCCAAATAAATGGTCCACAGATAGAACTCTGCGGGCAACTACGAACCACATCCACACTGACACACTCATTCAACCCAACCGCACAAGCACACCTGTCGGAGAAATAACTCTTCCAAAGAGCCATTTCCCGGCTTCCACAATCTCTCAATTTCCTCAGAACACAATCCCAACTTAGATAGTCGAACGCACCCATAAAATCCACAAATGCAAATTGCAAATCAGTCATTTGCTCATTCAGTCTCTCCTGAAGCCTTTCTACCAGAACTCTTTCCAGCACTTTACCAAGTACCGGCAAGAGACTGATGCCCCGAAAAGAACGAGGATTACTCCTAATTCTATCAGGCGACTTCAGAAGCACTATCACCTTAGCGCGCTTTCACGCCTTAGGAAAATAGCCAACCGATACACACTTCCCATATAACGCATTCATGTACTCAGGAATGGCCTTAATGATGACTTTCTCGACTTTAACATCGAAAAAGTAACCTCCAATTCACCAGCCTCGAGCGGATCACAAGGATCCTCCATCAAAGGTAGAGTTTCCCCACGATCCGCCCGAGGGAAAAATGTACACAACAAAGCATTCATACAATCTCTCCATGCTGTCAACTGAGTGTCGCCAACACGACAAGCACATACATTTGTCTGCCGACCCTTACCCCTACAAATTCTATAAGCATGACCCCAAGGATCATGCTCATTGCGCCGAAGAAAAGCTCTCCATTCATCCTCTTTCACTTTTTTACGACTAAACTCCGATCTAAGTTGGTCTACATTCAAAGCATCAGCAGATCTGGCCCTCTGGAATCTGGAAGACTACGAACCAGCCTCCGCTTCATGCTAAACTCATTCGTCCACCACTTCACTCTACCAAGATTGCCCCTACGGCATCTTGTAAACATACAATCATTCACACCACTCACCCACACCTCAGCGTTGCTCAAGCTAGAGTGGGGGTCACAGGTGGCGGATAGTGGACGGCCTGCAGATATGTAGGTTAGCTGCGAATATTGAATAAGCAGTCCCCGACCAATGAGCGACGAAAATGGAAGGGGTAGTTTAAAAGACTACATACTCTAGTGAAATTTTCGTGACAGGGCGAGTAAAAACCGTCCTTTAATTATGTTTTTGTTTTTTATTTAATCAAATCCGAGAGCATCTGTTCCCTCATTGGGCGGCTTCTTGATAGGCGTCTGAACCTGAAAGGTCGGCTTTGTTACATAGCCTGTTGGTAAGCTTAAAAAACGATATGGGAAGGCACCCTGAAATAATACCACTTTGAAGAAGGAAGATTATTTACGGTGCAGGGAGTCGGATCCCCAGTACCGGCGGCTTTGGAGGGTACTCGGCCACCGTAGCTGATAATGCTACGAGAACAAAAACTACTGCAGCGATGGGAAACTTGGTCGCTGCAGCGGACAAAGCTACAAGAGCAGCCGGGGAAGTGGACGATCCTTTCAGTCGCAGCAGGTGTACTCTTTGATCACCACCAAGTTTAGGCGATCAATTGGTGGTGAGTCCATTTTACGTCATTAACTCGGAGAAAGTATCAGCTAGCCACACCCTCTTTCATCAGCTGGGGGAGAAGATACGGAGCTTAGCCTGTATGCTGGAAGAAAAGGGTACTGACGGCAAGCAAAGGTGCTCTATAAACCAGCTTATGAGGGATACGGTAGAGAGCATAAAGTTCCTATATGAGCTCTCTGCCAAAGGGACAAAGGAGGTTATTAGGAAAAATAACTTCTCCCAGACTTCCCCTTGGCTGCGACCAGCCGGGAAAAATAAAAGGGCACCCGAAGGTAACTTGGAGACTCCGTCTACAAAGAGACACCCTTCTCTAACAGTCCCGAAAGACCGAGTGGAAGAAGCCAAAAATGGTACCTTGGAGCATGGAGTGTCCACCAAGGCGGCAACAACTCCAAAGCCAACCCCAAATACAAGCAGAATCCCGAAGAAGGCAAGAAGTCGACATAAGGATGGTCGCAAGCTGCCCCAAGCACAGGAGTGGACCAAAGTTCCTGGCCGGAAAAAACGGGATAAGGGCATAAAATCAAGGCCGGATGCTATCACATCCGCGAATTCGTCTTACGCGGATCTTGAAGAAGATCTGAAGTGAGCCAGAGCTTAAGAGCCTAGGTGAAAATCTCAAGGCTGTTCGACGCACCGTTAAGAACGAGTTGCTTCTAGAGCTCAAACGGGTGCCAGATCGAAATGACAAACGACAAACGGTATTCTAGCAACGCCTTGACCTTGTCCTAATAAGCGAGCAATATCGCAACTTGAGACGACTTGAGTGGACGCATCCTGTAAATCGGCTATATGGGTCACGAACGGGAAAGCCCTTCAAAGTCGGGCATTGAATCCTCATTCTGGGTTCACATGGGTGAAAGTAAACGGCTATGCCCCCCAAGTCTGGAACTAAACGAGTTTGAACAGCTTATAATGGAGTTAGTTGCGGAAGCTAGGACTAGGACACCGACAATCATTGCGGGTGACTTTAATGCCTAGCCAAGATGAACATTGAACTCCTAAATGATGGTCAGCCAACATTCGAAGTTGGTGATAGAAGTTCGGCCATTGATCTTACATTCGTACATAGTTCAATTGCACCCCACACGACATGGAAAATTGGCAGTTTCTACACGAACAGCGATCATCGCGCAATTGTAATCGAGGGGGCGTTACAGCCGAGTAGAAGGCAGTTATCCTTTGCGAAAGTTGAAAGGCTGGAGGGACCGACTTTTTGATAGGGTAACCGGTGCCGATGGAGCAAATGGCATGGCAGAGAGCATTGTAAGGCGCATCTCTTCAGTATGTGAAGCCTCAATGACCAGGAAAATGTGGACGCCATTGCGAAAGGCAGCAGTTCCACTAGCCGTCGAACTGGGACCAGCAACGCGAGTCTTTTCGGGCGTTGCGGAATCAGCTAAGGAAAACCATGCAGTCAAGCAAGGGAACCCGCTTCAGGGAGATAAGAGATAGCTGCGACATTGACCCCTGGGGCAAGGCCTACAAGGTGGTGATGAGTACGGTGAAGGGGCCAAAGTCTGCAAGCCATCAGATCCAGAGTTAATGGCTAACGTGGTTGCCACTCTCTTTCCTACTCGTTATCCAGTAGAGTACATCAACTTATTTACAGACATTGAGGAAGTGCCTGAGGTTACTACTGCGGAGCTCTTTAATGCGCTAAGTAAGCAAGGAGATAAGAAAGCTCTAGGGCCTGACGGCATCCCTAACATCGCTTTGAAGGCTTCGATGGAAACGGATCCTGATATCTTCACGAGAGTGTACTCCATATGCCTTGCTGAAGGTATTTTTCCCAGCAAGGTCATTTTTGCACCAGCAAAGGAAAGAAGAGAAACAAGGAATACTGTGCAGTAGTAACCTTAGACGTTAAGAATGCCTTCAACACGGCAAGCTGGCAACGTATCATGCAAGCCCTTCACAGTATTGGTACTCCAAGATACCTAATGCGGATAATTTCCAATTATTTCGCAGGTAGGGTGTTGCTGTACAATACTGACGATGGCGTGAAGCAATACAGAGTCACGTGTGGTGTTCCACAGGGCTCCGTCCTGGGCCCTACACTATGGAACGTGATGTACGACGGGATCCTGAGAATGAGCTTACCTTCTGGAGCAACCTTGATTGGATTCGATGATGATATCGCTCTTGTGGTCGTGGGAAAAACAATAGAGCGAATACTAGTCCTGTGCAGTTTAGCTACAGCCAAAGTCCGGTCCTGGCTTAATCAAGCTCACCTGGAGTTGGCAGCCGAAAAAACGGAAGCAGTCCTCCTGTCCACACGGAAAGTATGAGAGTCTTTAGTGTTTCGTGTACGGGATGTCTATACAACCTCCCAGCCTTCTATTAGGTATCTGGGAGTGTTAATTGATGCTAGGCTGACCTTCAAGGACCACCTGGTCAACGTAAGCAATAAGGCAGTTAAAGTTGTTGGAGCCTTATCCTGCATAATGGCAAACATAGGTGGGCCCCGAGCAAACAAGCGGAGGCTATTAGCCAGGGTAATCGCCTCTATAATGCTTTACGCAGCGCCAGTATGGGCTGACGCAATACTAAAAAGCTCATATACAGTGGGTATCTGCTCGACGTACCGGCTGAGTGCGCTGGGTATTGCAAGTGGCCTTCGCACGATGTCGGATGTGGCGATAGAGGTGATGCCTATTGACATAATGGCACGTGAGTGGCAACGAATATTTAACGCGGGTGCTGGAGCATCTAAAGATGAAGAGCGTCGGTGCAGCATCCAGGAATGGCAAAGAAGGTGGGATACATCTGGAAAAGGGCGGTGGAGTTTCTTCTTGATTCCACGACTGGATGTATGGATATCACGGACCCACGGTGAAGTGGATTACTATATAACGCAATGCTTTAAACATTACCTGCACCGTTTTAAGAGGAGGACTCCTTCTGTCCTGCCTGCGTTAGTATCGCCGAAGATTCCCAGCACGTTCTTTTCTGTTGCCCTCGATTTACTGTGGAGAGAGAATGCATTGAAGTGTTTTGGCGAACCACCCACAGTTGGAAATTTGGTGCGACATTGTCAATCTCCGGAGAAATGGCAAACAGTGAAAACTGCTATGTTTGCCATAATGAGTACTCTTCGCACACTGGAACGGGGCAGAGCCGCTGAACGATGGCGTGAGCAAAATAATCGTTTGGCATTCGGTGTCTCGGACTGATTTTTTTAGTTTGTTGACGTGTAGGAACGACCTTTTCACAAACAGTACATGAAGAGACCCACAAAACATGGAACAGACAGACTTTTGAGCAATGATGCTCCACCTTTTCCTTTCCGACGAAATATTATTTAAAACTGTTAGGACACAAGCGCTAGTTTTTAGCGTGTTAAAGTCCCGCACTCGGTTGTAGACCGGTGAGGCTTTCGATGCTTTTCCACCGAATTAAAAACAAAAACAAAAAAACACTCACCCACCTTTTCGCGCACTCAACCTGCTGAACAACATTCATTCCAGAGAAGTGGGTCAACGGGACTTCCGTTGCTGCTTCTCTCAAGTACACACCATGCAGTGGCCAATTCGCATTATGCACACGCCAACCATTCACGGGTATACTTTCACGCACAACTGGAGTGTAAGTCATTACAATCTCAATGAGATTATGATCACTCACACCCCACCCACCCTTAATTTTCCATTCAAACTCATACAACCTCATCGCTGCTTCATTCACAAAAGTGACATCAATGTCACTTTTTCCTACTGGGCCATCAAAGGTGTACCATTCACTGGGTTCGTTAACGACCCTAACATCCCGGGACACGGCCCATTCAGCCAGCAGCTCACTCCGTATGCGGTTCGAATACCCGAACGCATGTCCAGGTATTTTTCTGAACCACGTCTGTCCGCAACGACAACATGCATCATCCTTGGCCTTACATTCTGCCACCTTATGGTCGAAACAAAGGCAACGGAAGCATCTCAAGATCGGATCGTAGCTACGAACCCTAAGTGAGAACCACTTGATGTAGGAGCGCTCAGCTTCCAGAAGGGTCTGCATAGCAACAGCAGAACCTTCTAGAATCATATTCACCGCCACATAAGCGGTCACCACCCAGGGCTTGCCACACAGGCGGACACTTTTCTTAAACTCCCCTTCACTCATCTTATCCTTCAGGTTCATCTCATACAACTGCCTCATGAACTCATCAGGTCCAATCTGGGAGTGTACCCCCTGAATTACTACCCTAGGGCCTAACTTCTTATTCACACTCACTTCCAATCCTAACTCACCGAACTTATTGTTGTTCAGCACCATCCCGTAATGGCTTCAACTCATGTACACGTACACCTACTGTAGGCCCAACTTCTTTCACCACCTGTTCCACCACGTCCTTGGAAGATTTGCCAGAAGTTTTACTTCTGACAACCAAGGACCAGGTCTCAACTGGTTTTACCACAGGAGCAGATGTCGTCGGGGGAACTCCAGGGTCGCTCACGGGTGGGACGCCTTGGTCGCTTTTGACACTACAGTTGCGAGCCGCATCTAAACGACCTTTTAGGCACTCATTTTCTGCAACTAGTGTCATCAAAAGAAATTCATACTGGTTGGTGAGCTCCAGTATAGATCGGGTCACGGACGATGAGACACCATTAAACTCATCAAGTAGACACCCGGTGACGTCAGCAGTTATGCTCTTCATACTCTCATAGCAGTGACGATGTTTCTTCAACTATCATGCTGTTTTAAAACAATATATTCATTATTATTATCATTTATTAACTCATGACAAAAAAACAACAAAATATTATGTAAAACTTACTCTTCTGAATCAGATATTTCTTCAAGATCGTCATCCTTCACTTTTTCTGGCACAACTTGAGTTGATAGCTTTTTATTCTGTATAAAAATTTTAAAAGAAAAAAAAAAAACTACAAATTTTTTAATTTCTTCAAAATGAAATCATTATGACAAATGATTATTTACCTGTATGTCGTTTTTATTGATGTAGGATCTGGCAAGGAGACTAGGAGCGGATTGTCCTACATGGCAACGCTATAATATAAGAACTACTGAGCGCGGAGAGTGACTGTTGATCGTTAGGGTGAGTTAGTCGCTCACGTTCGTTGTTTGAGTGAGGTCGTGGTCGCTCACGTTCGCTCGAAGAATCAAGTAAATAATTAATCTATATGAATGTACAATAAATAAGTTATATACATAAATCTAAACTTAATAAACTACAATAAATGATTTGAATACTACAAATTGGGGGCTCAGCCGAAGATAAAAATTATTTAAAATAACTAAAAGTAAATAGTTAAATTTACTTAATGATAGACAATAAAAAAAACACGCCAGTGACAAAGTGGTATTGGTGACGCGCAGAATTTTGGCGCCGATTAACCAAGAGCGAACGGTGATACGAAAAGAGACAAGCCGATAGCAGCAGACAATTTTGAGGATCAGAAGAACGTCGTGGGTGACAGCAGATTGCTACGACTAGAAGGCGTCAGTTTAGCGACAGAAGAGCGGTTCAGTTGTGGTGACAGCTGATAAGACGACGGCAAAGGCAGCGGCTGATTTGTGCGTTGTGAGAGCTGAGTAGCAACGAGACGTGAACGTCGTAGATGACAGTAGTGGTAGCAGTGAAAAGGCGTCGTAGAAACTGGAACTTCGAAATTGGTTGTTTAGCGACAGAAGAGCGGTTCGGTTGTGGTGACAGCTGAAAAGACGACGGCAAAGGCAGCGGCTGATTTGTGCGTTGTGAGAGCTGAGTAGCAACGAGACGTGAACGTCGTAGATGACAGCAGTGGTAGCAGTGAAAGGCGTCGTAGAGACTGGAACTTCGAAATTGGTTGTTTAGCGACAGAAGAGCGGTTCAGTTGTGGTGACAGCTGAAAAGACGACGGCAAAGGCAACGGCTGATTTGTGCGTTGTGAGAGCTGAGTAGCAACGAGACGTGAACGTCGTGTGGGACAGCGGGGGTAGCAGTGAAAAGGCGTCGTAGAGACGGGAACTTCGAAATTGGTTGGTACGTTTTAAAAATGGTAAATATACTAACATAGTGAATTAAGAATAAGAAAAGTTAATTAGAAAAGTAACATAAGTCTTAAGGTAATTTAAGAATATTAATTTGTAAAATGGAACTTGACCAGATCCTTGCACTTCGAGTTGATGGGCTGCGGAAAAAATTGTCTGAGTTGGGATTGGTGACGCAAGGTAGGAAAAGGGACTTACAGAATAGATTGCTTACTCACTTCGGTATTCAGGATGAGGATGAGGAAGAAGTTGAGGAAGATGAAGTGTCTGTAGTAACAGCGTTAGATGGTTTGAGTGGGGAAACACAGAATAGGTCCTGGTTCACATTGAAAGATGTAGAAGAAAGTGTGTCGCAGTTCTCTGGCTCTAATGTTCCTGACGTCAATCAGTGGATAGAAGAGTTAGAGGAATGTGCGATAACAGTTCAATGGAGCCAATTGCAATTGTTTATCTATGCAAAACAGTTGTTGACAGGAGCGGCAAAGTTGTTTGTGAGGAGTCAAAGAAATGTTAGGGATTGGAGTACTTTAAAAAGGGAATTACAACGAGAGTTTCAAGTAAAAATATCAGCAGCGACTGTGCATAGAAGATTGAGTCAGCGACAGCAAGGAAAGGGAGAAACTTTACAGGAATTTTTATATGCATTGATGGATATCGCCCGACCAATAGAAATAGATGAAGAGAGTTTAATAGAGTATTTCGTAGAAGGGGTACCTGATTCAAAAGCAAACAAGATTATGTTGTATCAGGCCAGAAACATCAAGGAGTTGAAGGTCCAAGTTGAAGTGTATAACAGATCACGACATTCAACTAAGCCAGCCTATCGAAATGAGCACAAAGCTGAAGGAGCCACAGAAAGAGTGAGAGATAAAGTATCAAGTACAGGAAAAGAAAAAAGGTGTTTTAACTGTGGAGATACATCACATATGAAGAAAGACTGTACCAAGAAAAACTTCACATGCTTTAGATGCGGGCAAACAGGTCACCGGGCGGCAAACTGTAGAGTTGAAGTAGAAGTAAAAACAGAAAAGAATACGAACATTGTTCAGGAGGACATGGTAAGGTGTAAGCCATCAAGTTTATTCACCTCATCTGGACTAGAGCTGAAAGAAATATGCTATTACACGGTAAAGTTTAGAGGTCTTGTAGATACTGGAGCAGATTTATGTTTAATACGACGAAGTGTGTTTTTGAAACTTGGGAATCTACCTTTGACGGGGTCAGGAAGAAGTCTGACTGGAATCGGAGAAAGCCAAATAATAACGTTGGGTAGTTGCAAGATAAAGGTAAAGATAGATGGTATCTGTATGCAGTTAGAGTTTCATGTAATTTCGGACGATATGGGCTTCGAAGCGATCTTAGGCAGGACAATTTTAGACAGCGTGGATATGCAAGTGACTAAAACTGGAACAAAATTATTGAGTAAGACAAAGAAGAATGAACTGATTAAAGGGGAAAACTCATGTGAGAAAGTACTAAAAGAATTTGGAAACATGTGCTTAATGAGTTCAGAACAAGCTGTTATAGAGTTATCCCATTTAACGCAGTCACAAGCGAGTGTGGTCCGAAGTTTGATAAGAAACTATAAGCCAAAACGAAATAGCGATGCACCAGTAGAAATGAAGATTTTATTAACTGATGAAAGACCAGTGTATCAATCTCCTAGACGTTTAGCGTATTGTGATCAACAGGTTGCGGATGATCAGATTCAAGAATGGCTAAAAGAAAAAATCATAAAACCAAGTACGTCAGAGTATGCATCACCGGTAGTGTTAGTAGCTAAGAAGAACGGCAAGAAACGGTTGTGCTGCGATTATCGGAAATTAAACGAAAAAATTATAAGAGACAATTTCCCAGTGGCTCATATGGATAGTGTTATCGAGAAATTACAAGGGGCGACTGTTTTTACTACATTAGATCTAACCAATGGCTACTTTCATGTGCCAGTGGAAGCAGAGTCACAGAAATATACATCATTTGTGGCATTTCTAATTCACCAGCAGTATTTACTCGGTTCATAGTGACAGTATTGAGAGAGTTAATTACTGACGATTATGCAGTTGTGTACATGGATGATGTTATTATTCCAAGTAAAAATATTGAGGAAGGGTTAATGAAATTAGAAAGAGTATTGCAGGTGGCGGCACAAAATGGTTTAAGATTAAATTGGAGTAAGTGTCAGTGGCTCCAGGAAAAAGTGAACTTTTTAGGATATGTCATTGAAAGGGGCACCATAAAACCAAGTGAAGAAAAGATTTTGGCTATAAAGAATTTCCCTATACCAAAAGACAAAAAGGCGATCCAACGGTTTTTGGGGTTGACATCATACTTTCGAAAGTTCATTGAAGGATACGCGGTGATGGCCAAACCACTGTCAGATATGTTGAGATTGAATATGAGGTTTGATTTCAGAGAACTTCAATTGGTAGCATTTGAGCAATTGAAATCTGCATTGGTGTGTGAGTCCGTTTTGAGAATCTATAATCCAAAATTACAGACTGAGATACATACGGACGCATCAAAGTATGGATTTGGGGCAGTGTTGCTACAGAAGGACTCTGAAGACGGTTTATTTCACCCAGTTCAATATATGAGCCGAAAGACTAGACCCTGTGAGGAGAAGTATCATTCGTATGAACTTGAAGTTTTGGCAATTATTGGTGCGTTAAAGAAATGGCGAATTTACGTATTAGGGCTCAGGTTTACTATTGTAACAGATTGTAATGCTTTCGCACTGACCATGAGAAAGAAAGATATTCCTTTGAGAGTGGCACGGTGGGCGATGTATTTACAGGACTTTGACTATAAGATTGAACATCGCACTGGGTCAAAAATGAGGCACGTGGACGCCTTAAGTCGAGTTGCTTGTTATATGCTTACAGATACCATAGTACATCGGTTGAAAGAAGCACAGTTGTCGGATGAATGGACTAAGGTAGTAAGAATGATCGTAGAAAAAGAGGGGTATGAGGACTTCTACATTAAGGATTAAATCTTGTTTAAGAATCCTAACCGTGAGTTGATTGTAGTACCATCGCAGATGGAAGAGGAGATCATTCGAACGGCACATAAGCAGGGGCATTTCTCGTCAAAGAAAACCCAAGATTTAGTAGAAAGATTATATTATATCCCAAAGTTGAAAGAGAAAACAGGACGGGTGGTAGAAAGTTGTGTTGAGTGCATAATAGTTAATGTGAAGGCGGGAAAGAAAGAAGGATTATTAACATCAATTGATAAGGGAGACCGACCGCTGATTACTTACCATATCGATCACGTAGGTCCAATGGAGATGACGAATAAACGATACAATTACATCCTAGTGGTAGTAGACGCATTCTCGAAGTATGTTTGGTTATATCCTGCTCGAAGCACAGGCGTTGAGGAGGTGATTGGTAGTTTGGAAAAGCAAGCTGTAACATTTGGTAATCCGTTGAGGATAATAACAGATAGAGGTAGCGCGTTTACCTCGAGCGTCTTTAAACAGTACTGTGAGGAGCAAGATATACAACATTTGCTAATTACTACAGGCGTTCCACGGGGAAATGGTCAGGTAGAGCGAATGTATAGAATCATAGTACCCATGTTGTCGAAACTGAGTCAGGGGAACCCAGCGTCCTGGTACAAGCAGGTGGGTAAAGTACAACAAATAATCAATGATACACCACCAAGAAGTACAAAAGTAGCACCTTTTAAGATTCTAACAGGGCTAGACATGCGTGTACCACCAAATACTGATTTGAGAGACTTAATAGAAGAGGCGTTGGTAGACGAATTGGAAAGTTACAGAGAACAAGTTAGAGACGACGTACAGCAAAATATAACAGCTCTGCAGGACGGAAAGAGAAAAGAACCCAGAATGTATAATCTCAACGAGTTAGTAGCCATCCGACGTACACAGTATGGTGTGGGATTGAAACTTAAGGGGAAGTTTCTAGGCATACAAGGGCCGAGAGACTGGCGGATGATGTCGAAAAGATCGGCAATGGAGGGTCCGTGTAGAACATCGACTGTAGCAGAGTATATGAAGCCTTGGGGTAACCGATTCGAGACGAATGGTTCGTCAGGAGGGCCGAATGTAGGATCTGGCAAGGAGACTAGGAGCGGATTGTCCTACATGGCAACGCTATAATATAAGAACTACTGAGCGCGGAGAGTGACTGTTGATCGTTAGGGTGAGTTAGTCGCTCACGTTCGTTGTTTGAGTGAGGTCGCTCAGGTCGAAATCAAGTTAATCTATATGAATGTACAATAAATAAGTTATATACATAAATCTAAACTTAATAAACTACAATAAATGATTTGAAAACTACATTAATGACATTTGCTTCTGCATTAACAACAGGGGCAATATTTTTGTTGTTGCTTGCAGTTGCCGCCGTTGCAGGTTTACTTTCTTGTTGTTGTTGTTTTTCCTGTTGTTGCTCTTGCTGTAATCTTTCTTGTTGTCTCCTTTTACGATTACGTTTTTTTATTGCATTTTTACTCAGACCCATTCCTGGTACAAACATACCAGGTTTTGAACGCTTTGTTGTTGTTGTTAGTAGTAATGAGGATGATGATGTATGTGAAGCACCAAATCCAATATATTTTTATTATTTTGATTTGATTTAGCATGATCGTATTCGTATGTCTTCACTGACTGAAAGCAACCATCGCCATTTACGTCCTCATCAAGGTGAATACCATCCATCGGAGATAGATTACAAGCAGTAACGATGCTTCCATCAATATCAGACAATTTGCTATTGCAAACAGCACTAGGTTTATGTCCATAATCAGTAACTTTTGGTTTTGCCGTTGCCGTTGCGGTATTTGAACAGTCAAACACTTTCATTGGTTTGTAGAAACCATCGTTCTTCTCATTTTTTTATGTTCGCGGCGTTCAAAAATGTTTTTTTTTTTATTGATTGTCTTTTTTAGAATTTTCATTTTGGATTCAGATTCAATGATGTTGTGTGTTGGTCGGTCATTGTTGTTGTCGAAAGAAATTTGGGTGTTTATGTTAATAACTAACAAACAATTTCTAACGACAATTTTGTAGTCAGTAATTTCAAGTGCTCTTTTTTCAATAGTATCTCTCTCTCTTTCTTTTTCGTTTCCTGAAACAACTAAGAAGTAAGACAGGTCACTCACTACGTATCAGAGTGGACTGGTTTCATCAGCGGCTAGCAATTCTTTCTACCATAAACTGCGTTTCATTTCAATGGCCAACCTTACCAAATGTTGTTCACCTCTCAATAAAGATAAATTTTTTTTTTTTTAAGTTTTATTTTCTCTCTGTTATTAAAAACAAACGAAATTTAATTTAAAATAAATTGGATTTAGAATTCATATTTTGCCATAAAAATCAAAGTTCACTGGTGTTATGATTTAATTATTTAATATAGCTCCCCAACCAAATCAAAACTCCGGTGACTCGAATGTGAAAATGATCCAACTGAAAAGGCTCCTTCCATAAATCATGGCATAGCATTTAATGCAATCAGAGCCCTTTAAAGTAAATATTTTTCATCACAAAAATCCGTTCGTCTGTCCTCGGACTCTACGGTTCATGAGACCGTAATAGGTAGAAAGTTGAAATTTTCACAGAATGTGTAGTTCCACCGGGGCTACAGCAACAAATACTACAACTAAAATATAATTAAAATTTTAAAGAGGTCCAAATATTTGGTTTTTACGGAAGCTATACGATCCAGTAACCCTACTGTCTTTAAATTTATATGGTTGTTGCAAATGGAATCTTATAGTGTCCAAATTTCAGTTTGATCGGACCATTAAAGGGGCACCTCCCATACAAACCAACCATTAAAATTCAGGTTCTTATTAAAAAACTTTTATGTTGTTTGTACTATCGAATTGAAATTTAGACACTATCGAATGGAATGGTTTCAAAATCGCCAAACACATCCGTAGATGTGCCAGCCTTTTGGAGCGATTTCGTTTTTCGAACATTGAAGCTCGAAGAAACAGCTGTTTCCGATTCGACCATTTTACACGTATCGATTTTATTGCGACACTTATCCTTGGTTCTTCTTTGATTTCTGTTGCTTGTATTTACACTCTCGAAACAACTATTTTGACGTTTCTCATCCCCTCTCTCATCCGTCACGCGATAAAAGCAGAAAATTCGCAAATAAGACAAACAAAAAGCACGACACAGATTACTGCAAGCAAAAACCCGACTTCACTAGCACGTAACACAAATCGCAAAATCTTTCGTCAATGAGATTATTAAAACTTTTCATTGAACTAATTACTTACTACGCTTTTTAAATCAAATTTAACATACAGGTTGGTAAAAAGTATTGAAAGCAAAAATGAAAGAATGTTAATTTTTAAATGAAATAAGTTTTTTTATTCAATATAATCTTCCGTAAATTCAATACACTTATTCCAATGATCCTCCAATAATTTTATACCATTTCTGTAATGATTTTCGGAAGCTCTGCAAAAAACTGTTCTACGGCTTCAATAGCTTCCTCATTCGACGGATAACGCTTTCCAAGTTTCTGAATAGGTAGTAGTCGCTGGGTGCCAGATCTGGTGAATACGGTGGGTGTTCAAGCAATTCGAACTTTAATTCATCGAGTTTAGCCATCGTCAAAGCACTTGCGTGAACACGTGGATTGTCTTGATGAAAAATAATTTTTTTCTTCTGTAAACCGGTTCTTTTTTCAAGAATTTTTTCATTCAGCTGATCCAAAAGGATACCTTTTTCAAGATAATCAATCAATAAAATCCTTTTGCATCCCAAAACACTGATGCCATAACCTTTTTTGCCGCTCGCTCTGACTTCACCTGCGCTTTGGAGCTGAACACAGCTTCAGTCTACTGTAAACGTTCTTGTTTCAGTTTGGGATCATGGTGGTAGATCCAAGTCGGTTCAGTTTTTGTTGAATTGTTAATACTAACTTTCCAAACAGCTTTTTCATATGCAATTCTTCAAAATGTAAAGTACCCATTCATCTGAGATGCCTATGGCATCAGCAATTTGCCGCTTAGTCGAACTTGGATCATTACATACAATATTATAAACTTGCTCAATGATTTCTGATGAAGTTGCACTTTTTGGGCGTCCACTGCGTGGTTCATCTGCAGCGCTTTTGCGACCACTTTTAAACTCCAAAACACATCGATGCACAGTTGGAAATGATGGAGCAGATTTTTTTTAAGACTGGTACCAATTTTTTGTGGATTTCTGTTGCTGATAAACCTTCCAAAACAAAGAATTTTATCATTGCACGATATTCTGTTTTTTTCCATTGTAAACAAATAGGCTGATCTGTCAACTTCAAATGGCTTGTAAACAAAGAATAAAGTGACCAATCAAAATATTTTTTTTTTCTACTGGTTAATAGTTGTCGCTTTCAATACTTTTCATCCAACATGTATCAATTATTTGAATACTAAAGAGATTCTGTTTAAAATTCAAATTTATACTTACAACAATTGAAATATTGAATTCAATGCAGATTACCGGACGAAAACAATAAGCTGCAGTTGTTAAATTTTTTTTTTTTAATAACTTTAAATAAGGGAGAATTTAATCAAATCACATTTATAAAAGTCAGAGATTTCAAAACCATCGAAAAAGAATTGTAATTACATTGATATGGAGTTGGAAGAGATTTCGGCACATGTCTGATAATAAAAAATGATAGAATTATGCTCCTATATTTTTGGAAAATTCTTTCTTTCTTGTTTTGAAGCGGTGAATAGTAATAGCGTTCAAACTCAATTATCGACATAAGCTATTTTGACTAGTTGCAGATTTATTTTCAGTGCACTAATTTTATCTCTGAGAGACTTGAAATGAAGTTAAAAAACCCAAAAAAATAAAGACCGTTGTTTTTTGTAAAAGATGAAGAACATTTTGTAAGGTGGGCTATTCATTCATCGCTCGCAACTGTAATTTATACATACACTCCGCGCCACTTGAATAGGACGCCTAACAAAATTTTTTTTGAAGCTTAATTTTTCAGATCCAGAAAAAATACCTTTCTTGTCTTCAATTTTGAATGAAACTATAATTAATTCAAATCAAATACAATGAAGTACCAGTGTTTTACGTGCTCACCTATCTGAGAAGACTTAAGAACACGGTGCCAAGCACCTGGATTGAAACGTCAAAACGTCCCCTTGATATATTCCCCAGGTACCAAATTTGAGTCATATTTATTTTGGTAAATATATATCGGTTCCTATTATAAACTGATATTTTCTATCTGTATTGAATAGAGCGACTTTCCATCTACATAAGGCTTTTTCATGAATATTAAATTCTTTAGAATTTTCAATATCAATTTTAGCCTGTAGATAAAGGAGTATATCGGTCCCTATTATAAACTGGTATTTTCTATCTGTTTTGGTTGGCACTTTTTATCTATATAAAGCATTTTCATGAATATTGAATTCTTTAGGACATGGGGTATGTATTTCTTCTATGAAATGGTCTTGTTTATTAACAGTTAAAAAAACAAACAACTGGATAGTATGTCTTTTATTTGTAAAGTGCGTTGCAAAATTATAGAACCACCTAAAAATTTTTGATTTCTTAAAAACGAAAGACTGTAGGGTATCACAATGTTCTATGAAAATGTGTGGAATGTAAAATAACAAACTTATAACGGTATTTGGTAAAAATTGTTAGTGTAAAGTTTTAAGCAAATCAAAAAAAGAGCTTGTTTTGCTGTTGCATTTGAAATGAATATCATGATTTTATTTACTTAATTGACTTTAATTTAATTAATTAAGCTTCCTTTTGCTGATATCGTCTGAAAAATACGATTCTTCATACTGGCAATCAGATTTTTAAGCAAATTTGGTTCCAAATGGACCCATTCTCTTATTATTGTCCTTTTCAACTCTTCAATGGAATCATATTGTTTTTGATTGTTGTAAATCCTTCGGACTAGTATTCCCCATATGTTTTCCATCGGATTTAGGTCTGGGGAACAAGCCGGCCAATCGATAACAACAATGTATTTTACAGAAAACCAAGACATGCTTTCGCGACTCAAGTGAATTGTGGCATTATTTTGTTGGAATGTCCATTCTGTTTCCGGATTTTGTCTTATCAATGGCACTAGGCTCATTCCGAGGACATCAATATAGTCGCTGCTCTTCATTTTCGAGGATACAAATTGAATTTCTGGACAGCCTAATGCAGAAAAAGCCGCCCAAGTCATAAGACTTCCTCCTCCAAAGTTTCGCTTTGAAAACACCAACGGCTCCTTTCTAATATCATGGCAATACCCTCGGAAAACGTCTGGACCATCCAGGTTCCAATATTTTCATCAGAAAATATGACCTTAAACAAGAAAAGTTATTAAAAACCATCACACAGCGGTGGTGCATTTTTCGCTTACGGATTCCCAGTTTCGGGCCATATTTTCTTTTGCGAATCCCAACCTAGCCTGCTTATGGCGTTGTAATAGTCTCGGAGTAGCCTTCATTATAGCGTACGTAATGTGTTCGCTTCGCTTTAAAAGCCTGGAAATAGTCGAACGATGGACTGGAACGTCAACAATCTTTTGTAAGTCCGCCAAACTTTTGGTTGAGTTACTCGCAGCCCTCAAAATTTTACGTTCTTCGCGATGGTCTAATTTTCTTTTTCTTCCCCCAGAATTTATTAGCCCGTAGCCCACCGGATCTTTCAAAAATTCCATAATTAGGTGATGACTTCGATCAGTTTTCCTGGCAATTTCCCTAAATCCCATATTGTGCTCTCTAAAAGCCAATATTCTTCCTTTCTCAACATCTGTCAATCTTTTTCCACGCGGCATAATTAAATTTCACAATTTTCTTAACTTTACTTGATCAAACAACTGATATACACTTATTAAAATAGCTTACAAACGAATAAAACGCAAGTGGTTCTATAGAAATGCAACAGTAAAAATAGCTCTTTTTTTGATTTGCTTAAAACTTTACACAAACAATTTTTACCAAATACCGTTATAAGTTTGTTATTTTGCATTCCACACATTTTCGTAGAACATTGTAATATCCTACAGTCTTTCGTTTTTAAGAAATCAAAAATTTTTACGTGCTTCTATAATTTTGCAACGCACCTTATTATTTGGACTTATTTGTATAATTTCGTTGTGTATAATATTTGAAATCTGTCGTTGTTGTCCAGAATTATTGTTATAGTTATACCGTGGTTGTATTGAATTATTGTTGTTGTTGTCTAGAGTAATTATTGTAATTCTGTCCTTGTATAAATGAAATGATATGAATTGACTATAATTATTTAGTGACTTACTTAACTACGAATTTGAAGTGTTTTTATACAATATACACTCCGCGCCACTTGAATAGGACACCTAATAAACTTTTTTTGAAGCTTAATTTTGCAGAATTAGAAAAAATACCTTTCTTGTCTTCAATTTTTAATTAAGTATAATTAATTCCAAATCAAATACAGAAGGATTTGTTTTTCTAACTGATACAGTTAATTTGTTACAAGTTTTTTGGTAATTTAACTATAAAAGAACACGTAGATTTATGCGCCGCTTGAATAGAACACCTCTTCAAAAAAGCCGTTATTTTTAATTTGAAATTTTTTAAGTAGCGCTTGTGGCCCCTTCTACATCCTATAACAACAATGAATCACAAAACGGATAAAAACACCTGCTATTGTCCCGCCTTGTTGAGTTCGACAGCTTTTTTCAACAGTTGCTTCGGACAGACGGACAGAAGTTTACCAACTAGACCGCAGCGATTTTTTTCTAGCACAGTTACCTGATCTAACAGTACGATCATTTAATTTTAAATACAGTATGATCGTATTGTTAACAGACTGTCGGCTAAAAATAGAACAGTCAGTCACATTTCTGCATATAAAAAAAAAGGACTCCCCACTACACAAAAAAAATCTCATGCGACACTTATAATAAAAAACTGTAGACGTTTTATTATGATATCACCACTGGAAGTGGAGATAAGGTGCTTAACATATTTATACGACACTTGAGATTAAAAGATTAAAGAAGAATGAGTGATAACTTGCAGCTGCAAGAAATCAGATGATTTTCACGAAAAAATAAAAGTTTTATGGTCTGCTACTATAAAATGGGATGCAATATGTCACTAAAACTGGATTTTCTTCACTCACATTTGAATTTCTTCCTTGAAAAAAAGGGTTCCGCCAGTGACGAACATGGAGAACGCTTTCACCAAGATATTGTTGCATTTGAAAAGCGTCTTCATCGTAGAGGAGCCTGCTATGCTCGCAGATTACTGTTGGAGCCTTATTAGAGATACCCCTGAATTCCAGTACAAGAGGAAAGCAAGCCACTCCAAGAGAAAAGCATAACACTTCAATTTGGAAATCGTAATTTTATCTGAAAATAGAGATGTGATAGAAAGTTTTTATTCACGTATTTTTATTATATCAATGGCAAAGTATAGTAATCATATAAAAAGACCTCAGATAAAATAATAAGTTGGCAATTTGTTAAGTAGTGTTATTGAAGTAAAACTTTTTAGATGGCGGTAGGCAAACAAAAGTTGAGAATGGAGAGTAAAATATTTTTTAACAAAATGAGTCATAACGTTACACAACAACAACATGCAAACAACCAGCCTGTGTGTTGTTCTAAAACACTTTATAAAAATGTTTATAACAACACCATTGCTTGTATGTGCATGTGCTTGCATTGCTTGTGTGTTGTACAAAAATAATTTATAAGAATGTTTACAACAACATCATGCAAGCAACAAATTTGTGTGTATACAAAAACAAGCGAATCTAAAAGAAAGAGAATCACGCAGAAGCTGTGGTGTCCGCAGTTGATCTAATTTTTGCAAGAGGGGACAGTCAGCAAACGTAAACACATCATAAACAATTACAAACACCACAGAAAACAAAAGCAACGAAGTAAGTGTAATAGAAACTAGGGTTGTAACAGAAACTAGGGTTGTAAGCGCCTCCGCAATTGCGGGACATACACAAGAAATCATATCTCCGCATCAGCCTCCGCAAGATTTAACGGAGTTTTAGCGGAGGTGTAATTACATTTTTACATTGCGTGTGATGCCACATTTCTCACTTCCTCTCACATCCCTCACTTAAAACCAAATACGCGAAAGAAGACTAAGAAAAACTAGATAGGCTACACCAGGGCTGTTTCGTGTGGCTCAACCGAATACCTTTTAGGTTTCCGAATCTTCAGATTCTATATTATGAACTGTTATATATAGAAAGTTGAATATTTGACAAATTTTTGTGTTGTTATATCGGAGTTACAGCAACAAATACTAAAACTAAAATAAAATTAAAAATGTAAAGGGGCCCCATTCAAGAAACGTATGGGGTTCTATGGGACTTATACGATAATCTAAGTAAATATAATCGTTCGATCTTGAAATTTGCTTGGTGAAAGTAGATTTGAAACTTATAGCGTCGAAATTTCAGTCTGATCGGACCACTAGTGAGCGTACCTCCCATACAAACCCCCCTTAAAATTCCAGAACTAAATGACACTTTTGATATAACAACAATGTTGATGTTATTCGAATTATATTAATGATAGCCTACTCCTTGTCCGTTGTCTGTTCCCAGTTTTATGAGTCAGCAATTATTGCATTATGCCTTGTCCGTTTGCTGTCTATCCTCCGTTGTCCGAGTTAACCAATACGAAGCTGACACCACATCACCTGATCATCTGATATTTGGATGCAGCGATTGGTTTAGCGTTTAGGCATTGGCTTAGGCTAAGTATTGTCTGTTGTAAGTCTTTAGTTGAGATAATATCGGCAACAGAATAAGAAGCACATAGTGCTGTATTAAAAATTCTACATTAACAATGTTAAGCATATAGTGCTGAATTTTTACAAACAATAAAATATAACAATATTAATAAAAATATTAATTTATATTATCGGATGAGTGCCAGGAGTCGCCAACGTTTTTGAGTTGAAATGGTTTCAATTTCATTCTGTGTGCTAGCAGATTGGGCGAATTTCGTTTTTCGAACATTAATGTTGTTTGCGATTCCACCGTTTTACACGTAACGATTTTGTTACGATACTTATCTATGATTTTTCTTTGCTAGCTTGTGTTCTTTCGCCAATGAGACTATTAAAACTTTTAATTAAACTAATCACTTTCTATCCATTTATAAAACAAATTTAAATCATCACAGCATTATTATTAATGTTTATAGTTTATTTTAACATATCTATTAATTGAATTAAAGATAAATTTGTATCATCGAAAATGTTCAAAATGAAAAATGCGAGCAGCCTGGCATCATTTGCAATCGTTGTTTTGTTTCTGTTTAAAATGCAAATTTATACATACAACAATTGAAATGTTGAATTCTTTAAATGCAGTTTAACGACGAAAACAATAAGCTGCAGTTGTAGATTTTTTTGTTTTAATTAAATTCAAATAAGTGCGAATTTAACCAAACCAAATTTATAAAAGTCAGAGTGTTCAAAAACATCGAAAGAGAGTTCTGGCATAACGAGAATTGTAATAGAATGATGTGGTGTTGAAATAGATTTCTAGCACATACCAAAGTATACATAGATTCATGATCACAAATGATAAAGCAACTGCTACTGCTGCTACTATCTATTTATACTCTTCACGCAGTGAATAGTAATATAAGTATGTCATGAAGTTTTTAACAGACAGAGGGCATCGGAGACGCCATAAAATATATACATATTTAATCAGCTTGAAATGCGGGTTGATTAAAGCCGTGTCCGTCTGTTCCTCTGTATGTATGCAAAATAGTCCCTCAGTTTTTGAGCTAGAAATCTGAAATTTTGCACGAACTTTCCTGTTTACTAGATGCAGTACATTTCTCGGAACCAGCCGCATTGGACGACTATGGGGGTACCTCCCATACACAGCCCCTATCAAAATTCAGGCTCTTATTGGAAAAACATTTTTGTTTTTAATACTATTGAACTGAAATTTAGACACTTTAATTTTCCAATACAAACATTCGTCAGAATGAGCCATATTGGACCACTAGGGAGATGGTTACCCCCATGAAAATTCGTGTTCTTATTTGGACACTATTAAGTTCAAGACCCTAGGATTACTGGATCGTAAAGCTTACATACAAATATTTCGGTCTCAGTATTGAAATGCTCTATGTAAACTGACTACATTCTAAACATAAGTCAAATCAATTATCAAATATTTCTGAATGGTCAATCACAGGAGTGTACTCAAAAACGTTTTCTAGGGGTGCGTGAAGCGTACTAGTTTATCAACTTCGGCATAGAAGAAGTTAACCTTTTTTTAACCGACTTAAAAAAAAGGAGGAGGTTATAAATTCGACTGTATTTTTATACTCTTCACGCAGTGAATAGTATTATAAGTTCGTCATGAAGTTTGTGACATGCAGAAGGAGACATCAGAGATCCCATAAAGTATATATATTCTTGATCAGCTTGATGAGTTGAGCATGTACACATACAATAACATACACTTGCATTATTACGCTCGCGCTCTTCATTCTTAGGTTAAGTCAATGTAAAATCCAAAATTAAGATCATTCTCAAAACTAGCATCAAAGACAACGCACGTCTTTTATTGAACAAATCAAATCAACCATTTGAATGGAATGGCGTTGCAACATGGCGACCGTGACACTCTTGGACATAATAAAAAAATAACTTTGTATCGCTTGCTTATAAAACTTGAGTGCGAAAATTGTTGATAATAAGAAATTGTAATCAAAACTATCAGAAGCAAATACAAAATTAAATCACAAATTGTGAAACAACTGGCCGTCATATACCAAAACGAAGCCACACAATCATAGAACGTAAATAATATGAAGCAAAAATAAGAAAAACAAAAAGAAAGAAAAAAGCAAATATATAAAAATGAGTGTTTTGAAAAATGTTATATTTGCGTGCCAAAATCCATGAGTGGTTTAAACGATTCAAAGAGGGTCGTGAGGACATCAAAGACGACGAAAAAGTTTCGTGATTACACTAAGTAACATTGAACTTGTGCGTGAATTTATAAAAGATGAGCCATAATCTTCGTTGGGATAGAATTGGACATATCAAAAGATTGACTTCCTCGCATTTTGACCGAAAAATTAGGAATCAGGAAGATTTGTGCTCGCTTTGTTCAACACAAATTGACGGATGAGCAAAAATTGCTCCAAATTCGACTTGATTAAAGAGTCGATAAAGAACCTAGATATACCAAAAAATTTTAATAATGGGAAGAAAAGAATCAAAAATACAAAACCCAACCGCAAATGTAATAAATAAGGTTGAGGTTATAGATCACAAAGAGTATTTAAAAGATATTTGGATTCTTTTGCTCGTGTTGATCATATTGACGAGAATCACACTAATTTTAAAATTATATGCAATGCATAATAAAAATATAAAGAAACGGTATACATCCGCTCGGGATACGGACAAAATATAATTTGTTTTTCTATCCCTTTGTAATTATATTTCACTGTTTAAATATACAGATTTTTAATCGATCCTATAAATGCGTGTCTCAAATTAGACCAATATTTAAAGAGACACTTGATAACCATTTAGAACTATTATTAGAAAGAGAAGAAAAAATAAGAATTATAGTAAACTTAAATTACGATAGGCTAAAAGGCTAAATCTTCTCAACGTTGCAAATAGGTATTATATCGATATAAAAATACCAAATTGCCATAATACGGCTATAGAAGCACGGGTTATGATATGATAGAAATAAGAAGGAAAAAATACCTGATAATTCAGATAGCGAATTTGAACAAGAAACCTCAGATAGTAAAGAGAGAACTAACTAACTAAGATTCTTAACAGCATTAAGGCTGGCAGATCTTACTAAAGGCAATGAAGAAAAACTTGCCGTAGAGGTAATAAAATCAAAAATAATTGGACCACTTTTTTACAAAGTGCAAAATGAAACAACGATCCAAGGTATTATCACCAAATTACAGCAAAATGTGAAAGGTGAATCTGCTGATGTCATAAAAGCGAAGCTACTGAATGCAAGTCAGCAAGCCAAAACGGCAACTATATCACATAGAACGAAAACTTACGTAAGTCGCTAGAGGCAGCTTATATAGACGCAGGTTTAGACCCAGATAATGCAGATACCTTTGCAACAAAGGAAGCAATATCAGCAATGTTAAACAATTGCGAGAATGATAAACTTTGCATAAATCTTGAAGCGGGTAATTTCAGCAGTCTAAATGATGCGGTAGAAAAATATATAAACTGTAGCACTGAAATGACTGGTAACCAAAGTATCATACTGTTCTATAAAAACAAAAACAATAATCAAAATATCGAAGGAAATTATCGAGGTAGAGGTTACGGACGAGATAATTATAATATTCATAATTGTAATAACCAAGGTAATTACAATAACCGAGGACGCGGAAATTTCAGAGGAAATAACCGAGGTCGGAATAATAACAATAGATGTAATAATTATAATAATAATTACAACAACAATAACAATCAGAACAGAAATAATGATAACGTACGAATTACTCAAGGTAATTCGGAAAACCAACAATTTCCCTTAAGTATTCAAAATCAATAATAGTAAAATAGTAATTCCATACCAAGAGATCGATAATGGAGTATTTATTGGAAGTAAAATTTCTAGCTCTAAAAACACATTTGTCCGAATCCTAAACATCACAAATTCAAATAAAATAATTAATTTAAACAAACTCCAATTTGAACCGCTAAATATTCATGATATCATAGACAAAACAGAGAAAAACAGAAATGAAGAAATTCCAACAAAACTAAGGAAAAATTGCCCGGCAAGATTTAAAGACGTACCAACAGATTTATGCACCAAGTACACTGACATATTCGGACTAGAATCCGAAGCAATAACAACAAACAATTTCTATAAACAAAAATTTAGATTGAAGGACGATGAACCCATTTACATAAAGAATTGCAGAACTCCTCAAAGTCAGCAAAAAGAAATAGTTAAACAGGTAGACAAATTCATCAAAGATAATATTGTCGAGCTATCTGTATCTGAATATAACAGCCCATTATTACTAGTTCAAAAAAA
>JBAMAW010000684.1:0-19355 GCA_037043295.1 Amiota minor | reverse complement strand
AATCAGAACTGGCATCTAAAACAACTTATGGGACTTATATGCTGCTTCAAACGACAGCGAACCCAACCAACCCACTTTTAGCGATCCCGTTCTAAGCATTGAATCCGCATATTTCGCTGATAGGCTTATTGTTGCTGTTCTTGTGTCATCCCTTACCAGTCTCATTGCCTTAACAGTAACACAGGCGGCTTGAATAGCAAGGAATTGTTTGACGATAGCTACTATCACGTCCTTAGCGTCTCTGACTTCGACAAGGTACCTGCACTCAATAACTGCTTGCTGTGAGAGAGCTCGTATGATAGCACAGCCCTGGAGCGCCTCCTCCATTTCATCCTTTAGGGTTTCCGTCAGCACACTCCCCTTCCTGTAGAGCTGGAGAAGAATTTCTCCCTTAGCAGTGCTGTGTATCTTGCTAACGCTTTCATCAACCTTTTGAAGCTCAGTTTTCTCCTTATCTTCTTTAGGATATCTGCTTGGGATAATTCCGGTGCTTTAGTGATGATAAAAGCATTGGGACGTGTTCGGGGAGGCTGCTGGCTTCCTTTTTTTAAGAATCAGTTCCTTCCATATTTCTAAACCTGCCATTCGTTTTCCGTGGGGTTAAGTGTAGTCTCTACAGGAGGCTCGTGGAAACTGTTGCTGATCATTGTGCTGATTGTACCTAAAGCCCGCAACTTTACCAAGGCAACCTTGGCAGCAACTTTTTTGGCTGCATTGATAGGGTTAACATTAGCTTTCCCTGTTATCCTTCCCTCGGTCATCTGTACTCTGACCAAAGCGATATTGACAGCCACCCTTTCATGGGGCTCCGTCGCATTGGTGTGCTCCATATGCAGACTTATGCCCAATGCCAAGAGGTCCCTCATGCCATTTTTGATATGGCGCTGATTTTCTGTCATGGAAACGCATCTTTAACGCATTAGGGGTAATAGTCCTGTCTTATGATCTTCATCACCCTGAGGATTCCCCTGGCGTTAACTTCCTAGGCTGCGGCGTTTTTATTTTTGTTGACCTTACCACGTTTCCAACTGCCACCCCACCAGCCTCCTTGTCCACTGGGTCTGATCACCTTTGAATGGTGAGGGCACCTCATTTTCATGAGAAACCTCCCACGATATTGGATGCAGATCTGGAGGCTTTCTTGGAGGAGAGCGGCTCACTTTACTACGTCCATAGCTGCAGTAGTGTTAATGGGATCAATACCTATGGATTTCGAAAGAGTTGACACAATTTCTGTTGTTGTTCGCCGGCGCATCGTGTGCAGTGGGGCGGGCCGAAATAGTCAGAAACAGGTATATCCTCAGAACGCAGTGCCAACTCCTTGAGGCCTGACCAACGCCCTACCAATCCCGAATGAAATACCGGAGCTCGCCTGGGGCAATGTAGTCTACTTCACTGAATCCAATGCACATTTCCTGACTAGGGTTCGAAGCGGCTGGTCGACGCCACTCCTGCCGTCTCGGATCCAGAGACTCCCCACGCGACGTGACATGGAACGGTCATCTAATTGCGGCTTAGGCCTACCGCCAGGCTTTAATAATTGTTGACCTATCAGGTTCAGACGCAGACCAAGAAGCCGCCTTTAAGGGATCAAGCGATATTGGATTTGGCAAAGCTTATTTTAAAGGTGGATCCCACTCGCCCCGTCACTAAAATTTCAAATGGGTGTGTAGCCTTTTAAACTACCCCTTCCATTTTAGCCGCTCATTGGTCGCGGGCTGCTTATTCAGTATTCGCAGCTAGCCTTCATATCTCCAGGCCATTCACTATCCGACACGTGTGACCCCGACTGTAGCTTGAGCAACGGCGAGTGTGTTCACTGAGGCTATTCATTGTGGTTGGCTTTCAAAACGAAATTTTTGCTGTATGTATTGTTTCGTTTTTTTTATGTTTTTTTTTTTTTTTTATATATTGTAATTAATTTTATTATGTGTATTTTACACATTGTATTATTAGTATTAAATTTTTTGGTCCACTTTTTGCCTTTTTATCTTCTTTATTTATTTTATTTATACGAGCACCTTAAAAACGCAACCGTTCCCTCAGACATAACAATGCAAAATCCAATGTAGTACAGTATGTTTTGAATAAATTAAAGGACTCTATAACACAATAATACTGACGACATGGCCAGGGAGGTGTGCATTGTTGTTCATTTGGTAAGTCCCTAAAATTATTTATGTGTCCGTCCGTAAACCGTTAGGTATGTTTGTTAACGCACCAGACAACAAAACATAAAATGTCGTTTCCTACATATATTAAAACATTGCAATGAAAGAAATGTTACAGCTTACCAATCAGTATCTTTTTTATTTTAGGAAAGAGAGGGAAGACAACGCCTGCCCGGTTATCTAGTATATAACTACTAATTTAAGTGTTAGCTTAACTTAAACTACAATTAACATGCTTTTTGTTTTTTATTCATACAGGTCTCTCGCTATATTTCTCATTGCCACGTCATACATTCGGTCAATGCCAGCAAATTTTGTTTCCAAAATATTTTTCATTAAATGCAATGCTTAGTATTCTAATGCTAATTATTTACGTGAAATATATGTTGATCAACTGGACTTTTGCCGCTGTCCTCCAATTGGTTTCATTGGCTTTAACATCTAGTATAGAGGTAACAGTTCGATTATATTTGGCACCACCAATGCTGCAGCTTATGCACGAGAAGTATAAAATCGAAGATGCCATTGGCAGTGGCCAAGAGGTTGGTAGTTTACTGCAGGGTGATTTAATTCAATGTCCTCACTATCAACGCATACATAAGGGATTCCGACGTATACACATGATCATTGCAATCGGAAATATGATCGTATTATTGGCTACATGTTTGCATTTGAATTTTCTCGCATCGAAAATACGACTGAGCTAAGGAAAAGTGGAAATAACAAATAGCAACCAATCATAGCATGCGTATTCAATAATGAAGAAAAATAAACTAAACAATAAATTTCTTTAATTACTTTAAAAATTTTGTTTATTTATTAAATAATTCATATTAATAAACAGAGGAATGCAGTTCTTTGAACTTTTTTATTTACGCACCGATAAATATATGTTCATCGAAAAATTTTAAAACATAAAACATCCACAGGAAACGATTTATGAAGAAATTTGTTAACTTTGATTCCACCACAGGTTACTTACCTTTCCTAGGTACAGAAAGAAAAAAGTTGCAAGATAAAAAGTTTTTATTAAAGAACTGAATTGGAATGATCTATTTTACAAAAACTATTATTTTTAGTGCATTGGTCGCACGGATTTATTGTATTTATTAATGGTTTATTTGCTACAAGAAAAACATAGGTATTAATAACAAGTAAAAAGAAGGTTAGCTTCGCCTATGATGAAGATAACGTTTTCGCCAAAAACTGAAGAACTAGTTTGCATACATACAGACGGGCAAACAGACCGACAGACGGACAGGACTTAATCAACTCGGTCTCTCGAGCTGATTAAGAATATAGAAGGTCTTTCGCAAAGTAAACGAGACTTTTCATAAACCAACACAATTTTTTGTTTTATTCATTTTATTTTTTATGTATTAAATTTAATTATAATATATTTTTAATATAATATTGTACTATAAGTAATAATTGACAAAACAGCACTAGCTACTAGGCCTTCGACTCTAAGAAATTATAAAATATTATAATAAATTTTAAAGGTTATAGTTTTTTAGGAAGTTGAATATCTTTTCATTATTAGATTTGGAAGCTGTGATGAGGGCTGATGAGGGATTGGAGTTCGGAAAGAGGGCAACTCTGATACTTTGAAGATGAGGGCATTTGTCCAAAAGCTGCATCGTAGATACCTCCACATGACCGCATAGTTGACAAGAAGGGCGTGCATCCCCGTGGAGTAGATAAGTGTGAGTGATGGCACTGTGACCAATGTGAAGTCGAGAGAAAACAGTATATTTTCTTCTGGAACAACTGTCCGAGTAGTGTGGTTTCTCCAGGTGTGGATTGAAGACTATACCTATGTTGAAGAGCCAGCCCGTTTTCATATTGATGATTTTTCAGGATACCTATGATTGTCATGTGCATGTCTTCTCTACGGAAGGATTTGTGGTTAATGATGGTGACTGCGATAGTAGCTTAGCTGCTATGTCAGCCATTTCATTTCCAGTGATCCCTTTATGACTAGATACCCAAAATATTTTGATGGATGGTGTCTTGATGCAAGTGTCACGAATTTGTCAAATAGTATGGTTCCGCTTGCTACGGTTTTTGATAGCATCGACTGTAGAGAGATTGTCTGTGCAAATAATAAGTTTTCCTACAGTTTGTTTCGCAATTTGCACCACCTTTAGGATGGCAGCTGCTTCGGCAGGAAAGACCGAACAGTATTGTGGTAGCCGCCCTGCTGTAAGAAGTTAACCGTCTTGCTCTACACAAGAGAAGGCTGTGACATGTTTAGTTTTGGTCCCATCCGTGTACAATCATTTCCAGTTAGTAAGCTTTAACCTTCCTATTCCTTCCATAAAAAGTTTTTGGAAGACTTCACTACTGGTGTCATTTTTCGGAAATTCCCGTAAAGTGCTGATAATTGAGGTAGGACGCAAAAGCCATGGTGGTGATGTTGTAGTAGCCATTATTTGTGGTGGCTAAAAGCCAATCTTTTTACAAAGAGCGCAAAGTGGTTTGCACTTTTTATATATTTTTTTTGATTGAATAATTGAATAATTTGAAGTGAAATTTAGCGCACCAGTTAAAAATTGGAAAACCGTATTATATTTTAGACAGTATGAGAGCCCTGGTGACATTGATTAAGGTATTTGTGTTAATAAGGGAATGCTTGGAGCTTAAGTATTTATTTATTTTTAATTTTTTTTCGAGATTATGTTTTAAATATAAACAGTGTTGTTTGTATGTTAATTTTTTATCAAAATAAATTCCTAGTAACTTAAGTGCTTCAACGGATTTAATGTTTGTCTTATTAAATTTTAAAAATATACATATTTACAGTTGTGTCTTTTACATGTGCAAAATCTTACATTTAGAGAGTTGCACTGGACTGCTCTCCCCATTTCTGAATATTATCTAGAATTTTTATAAATACATTGTTTAGTTTAGTTAGATCTTCAATTTTGCTTACAATAACAGCGTCATCCGCGAATGTAAAAAGATTAATTTGTTTGTTGCTAAGAATTATTTTATGAAGTTGTTCGAAGGCGATTATAAATAGCACTACAGACAATGGCGATCCTTGGGGGATCGTATAAAGAAAGCTGGTTGTTTATCTTAACTCGTAATGGACAGTGGGTCCTAAAAGCCTTCACCAGGTGGAAGATTTTTGGACCCACCCCTCATGACACGAGCTGTTGAAGAACAGTATGGACATTCACGCGATCAAATGCTTTTCAAAATCTATCGCTAACCTGGTGACATGATTTTTAGGCGAAATAGCAACAATAACAACACGAAATGTTGCTAGTGCAACAGGGAATCCATCGTACTGTGTTTGGGTTTGAAACCCACTTCGTTATGACTAATGAGGTTATTTTTGGTCATAAACCACATGAGCCGGACCGCTATAATTTTTTCTAAGGTTTTGCCAAGACAGGAGAGTAAGGAGATCGGACGAAAGCTGGTAACTTGCGAAGCACTTTTATTTGGTTTTGGTATTGGTACTACAATCGCTGATTTCCAGACATGAGGATATTTACCAGTTTTTAGCATGAGGTTATATATTCCCAATAGTTTCCCTTTGGCAGAAGGCGGAAGATCTTTGAGAATGGGGTAAGATATGCGGTCTATCACTGGGTTTTTTCCTTTTGCTTTGTGTAACGAAAGTTCAAGTTCGGGTAGCAAAATCTCGTAATCACGCCTAGCTGAAAGGGTAGGCCTTTGATACACAAGATCTGAGATTGATTGTTTATGCCTTATACGAGTATATTCTACATCGAAGTTATCAACCATAATCGGACCAATTATTTGCAAATTCATTCGCAATATCTACGGGAGTAGCTAATAAGCATTTTGTTGAATTAATGTTTTTTTTATTTTCTGGGCTGGAAGGCCCACATGTGAATTAATATCAGACCAGATTCGCTTTGTAGTAAAGCTAGGTGAAATATTGGATGTTAACTTATTAAAGAAGGTCCTCTTAGCTTTTTTCCCTTCACGCTTGAAATATGCGTTGGCTTTTTAATATGCGCTAAGATTTTGATCAGTCATTCTATGCTTGTAGGCCTTCCCTAAGTTTTGTTTTGCAACCAGTAATGTATTAAGTTTTCTGTTTCACCAGCAAATCTGTTTGTTATGTGTGCAAGGTTTTGTCTGGGGTATTGCAGCGTTCGCAGCTGATCTGATTACTTTTGTTATTTTGGAAGTTTCAAATTGAATATCAGAACTTATGGTGTATTGTAAATGTTTATTGCAAATTGCTTTAAATATGTTCCAATTAGCCAGTTCCGTTTTGTATTTAGGAGAGAAGAAGAATCTAGCGAAGTTAGGCTGCTGTAGGATCGTCGTAATCAAGGGTCCAGACTTGGGTATTATGCATTAAATGCAGCATGTAAGCAACAACAAATAGTAACTCATTGTAGGACGAGTATTTAGTTAAGAATGATTTCGCCGAATAATGCTATGAATCCTTAGGACGAGACCACCATAGGTCATGAGCAGCAAACTGTTTCGGGGTGAAACCACGTCGGAATTTTTCTTAATCCAATTACTCTATTTTTTGCTTTTCACTTTCCACAGAGACGGCAATGCTTCATATGCATCAATAAATGCGCTAAATTTTTTTTATTCATTTTCCATTTCTACAGGATGAAAGAAATATTTCTGTTGTTTGAAGAAAAAAAAAAAAAAACACAATGTTTAATATAATAACAGAAACAAAAAATGAAAAACCAATATTAAAATATATTAATAATAAATAACACACATATCTTTGTTGTTTCTGTTTTTTTTTTTCTTTAGCTTTCCTATATTTTGTTCGTTTTACACACGCGTATATTCACATCAAAGTAATCACAAGAATGAAAGTATTTCGTCATCCACACATAAATACACATACTTTTTTTTTCGAGATGTGCAAGTATATTTAATATTTACCTTCTAATAAACAAAAGGAAAATTAAAAATTTAAAAAAAAACACAACATTATAAAAGAAAAAACTTTTTGCAAAAAAATATTTTAGTAAATAAAAACTTTTTGTGAAAAACTTTATTCGGGGCCAGGTCCGTACGCAAGGGTGGTTTGGTGTGGTTCAAACTTTCCAACCAAAAAACAAGAAAAAATTTGAATCAAAATTGCGAGATTTTTAAAGTTAAATTTCTTATGGCACACAAGGGAGTAAAAATTTTCAATATTTCAAAGCCATCACGAAACGTTCCACGACAGAGATGAAAGGTTTATGTTGCAAAATTTGAATAAATCACAAAACTCTATTCTCCCCGAAATTTTGTTTCTGTGTAAGCAGTATTGTTTTTAAATATTTTTGTATTTTTGTTTTTTAGAGCGTTGCTCTTTTATGTGCGTTACAGCATGAATGAATTTTCAAAAAATGATCCTAAAAATAGAATCGTCAAATTTTTATTCTATTGGTTAGAGAGTAGGGCTGGCAAACCGATGGCATGGAGTTTAAATCCTGCATTGGGAATATACTTTTTTTTTTTGTATTGAAAATGATTGTTTTTTATTATATTGGAGCTATTTAAGCAAACCTGATTAAAATGTCTGCGTGGCGTAATGGTTAGAGAGTAGGAGTGGAAAACCGAGGGCGTGAGGTTCGAGTCCTGCACTGAGAATTTTTTTGTGTTTGGTTTTATATAGAAACAGATTGCCTTTAATTTGTGTTGTGTAAATATACAGTCGAATCGCGATAATTCGTAATTGCAAGGGACCAGCATTTTCTACGAATTATCGAGGTTTTCGAATTATCGAGGTTTCGATTTATCGAGATTAAAAAAAGAAAAATACGAATTAACGGGGCTTTTACATTTCAGTTGATTTTCATCTATTTTTTAACTTTATTAGAACATAATAACTCCATTTACATATGTATTTACATCTTACATACTATTAATTTAATAGAAAAATAAAAACAGAAACATAAAATAATTACAAAGAGAAAGACTAAGGTTTAAAAAAGTTTGTAATATTTGATTGCTTGAGGTTCTTTTCACCTATCTCTTCAATTGAATTTTCCAACTTTATTAAGCAATCAAAAACATTTTTTTGGACATCATGATTTGAAACATAATATCGAATTTGTTGAATGGCCGATTTAGCTTGTTTATTCGTTATAAGAATTTCTTCATCGGCGCTATCATCGTCATCACTTTCATTATTAATAACAGTAACTTCTTCCAAAATATCGTTGTCTGTCAACATACCGGATACAGCCACGTCATTATCAACAGTCACGTAATCATCGAAAAGACCAACATTTTCAGAGTTCTCAGATAAACGATTCCATAGATAATCTATATTCAATTGCTCGTCTTGAATTAATTTTTCGTTGCCATCTTTATTAAAACCGCAAGCACGGAAGCAGTTTTGAATACAAACTGCGTTGACACTATTCCATGCTTTATAAGCAATTTGCATTGCCGTAAATAGAGTACATTTAAACTCTTTTTTGTCCTCAATGCTATTAACCAGATTAATAACCATTTCCTTGCGGTATAATGATTTAAAAGTTTTTATAATACCCTGGTCAAGCGGCTGCAGTTTGGAAGTGGTGTTTGCTGGTAAAAACTTTATTTCTATGTGGCTTAGATCAGGGGACCCATTATGCGCCGTACAATTGTCCATGAATAGCAATATCTTTCGATTTGCACTTTTCATGGTGTCATTCAACATTTGAAGCCATTCGTTAAAAAGATCCATTGTCATCCACGCCTTTTTATTATGTCGGTAAAGCATTGGAAAGCTGCGAATGTTTTTGAAGCACCTTGGTTTTGCAGGCTTTCCAATTAATAGTGGTTCAAGTTTTTCGGTACCATCCATGTTTACAACAAATAATAAGGTAACTCGTTCTTTACTATGCTTACCACCATGACATTTTTCATTTCTGAAGCAATAGGTTCGATCTGGCAAGCATTTATAAAACAAGCCAGTTTCATCTGCATTGAAGATGTCTTTAGCATCGTAATCTTTAATCAAATCACTCAACTTTTCTTTCCACCCTACATAAACTCCTTCATCAACAGTAGAACTTTGTGTCGATTTTTGAACTTTTCAAGCCAACCACTGCTCGCTTTAAAAGAAATTGATCTTCATTGCATTAGCAAAACACAAAGCCTTTTCGGTCAATAACTGGCCGCCAATAGGAACGTTGCTTTGCCGGCATTGTGTTAGCCACAAAAGTAGACACTTTTCTAAATCTGGATATTCAGATTGCTTCTGACGCTTTATTTTACTGAACGAAGATGCTCCCATAATAAATTCCTTTTTTTGTAGAATTGATGTGAGTGTTGATGCTGCGATTTCGAATTGTTTCGCCACCTCCTTTTTTTTTGCTCCATTGTCAATTGCTGCAATAATTTTTTGTTTTTGAGAAATTGTTAAGGTTTTATGCGTGCGTTTGTTTGGCATCTTGACGTTACAGCTTATTGTTTTGAATGAAAGAAGCACTAAGAAAAAACAAACAAAACAAACAAAGTCAGTTAGCCGACATGAAGGCGACAAAACGGTAAACTGAATCCCGATGTGTTTGTTTTTTTTACGTTTTCATTACGAATTATAAGAGGTTTTAGAAAAAAATTACGAATTATAAGAGATTTTATGTTCATTGTATTCCAAATAAAAATACGAATTAACGAGGGGACCAAAACGTATGAAAGTTTTACGAATTATCGAGGTTTTTTCAAGGGACCAGCAGTTTGTTACGAATTATAGAGGTTTTCGATTTATCGAGGTACGAATTATCGCGATTCGACTGTAAATTACTAGCTTTGCACAGCCAAGCTTTGCTGTGGCTTTTCAAACAACAAATATAAATATGTAAAAATGAAATGATAAACTTTTGCAAGCATAATTATGATAATGATCAACAAATAAACATAATGATGATAATGATCAACAAACGAAAAGTAAAGCAACAATTAAAATTAACAGCATGTAAGTCTTTACGGAATTCGTAAACTCACACATACACCTTAATTTTTTTCTGCGTGGATTATTTCATTCTGATCACTAAATAAGTATTTATAATTATTATATTGAAGCTTTTTAGGCAAAGACAAATAAAATGTCTGCGTGTTGTAGTGGTTAGGGAGTAGGACTGGCAAACCTAGGACGTGCGTTTCGAGTCCTGCACTGGGAATTTATTTATTTTTTATTTTTACTTAATAAAACTCTCATTCCCTCATTAATGCAGTCATGAGCGAAAACGTCGTTCATTCTCTTTTGTGTTTAACGAGAAGTAAAATAAATAAAAACTAGAAAGAAGGTTATCTTCGACTATGCCGAAGATGAAATACTCTTCACGGGATGCAGTGAATGTTTCATTGTATTGTAGTATTCAAATGGGAGGTTTGTATGGGAGGTACCTCCCCTAGTGGTCCGATTCGGCTGATTCTGACAAATATCCTGGGCCTATCTTGGAAACTAATAGTGTCCAAGTTTCCGTTCGATAGGACAAAAAACAAAAAAGTTTTTCTGATAAGAACTTTAATTAAAATGAGTGGTTTGTATGGGAGGAACTCCCTTAGTGGTCCGATTCGGGTGGTTCCGACAAATGTACTGCGTATGGTAAAAAGAGAGGTTCGTGCAAAAATTCAGCTCTCTAGCTTGCATACATACAGACGGACAGAAGGGCAGGCGGACAGAAGGAGAGACGGACAGAAGGACAGACGGACATAGCTTAATCAATTCGTCTAATCGAGCTGATCAAGAATATATATATTTTATGTGGTTTTTTTTTGTCTCCTTCTGCCTGTTACAAACTTCATGACAAACTTATAATACTATTCACTTCCGTGAAGAGTATAATATAATAATAATATATAATATTAACAAAAATTAATCGAAAAAAGGAAATTAAAACATAAATTTTTCAATGAAAAAAAATAAAAATAATAATTAATAATTTTGTTCTGCATGGAGCTGCCCTCTACCCAGGTAGCCCACGACACCTCTTTCTATTTTTTTTGTTTTGTCTTGGTGTTTTTTTGTATTAAGCCTATTTGCTAGCCAACATATTCTCGTTGTCATCGCAAGTGCTGACACTAGTTTTAAGAGACAATGCTCTTTTTGGGATTCTCATTGACATTGAAAGCTGTGCTGTTAAAAAGCTGTGTTTAACATAAGTCTGCAACGCGTCTATGAACGTTATTATTCAGATTTGCCAACTTAGAAGAAAACAAAAAATTATTAATGATATTAAAAAATGTATATATAAAGAATATTACAAAAAATTAAAATTGGCTTTGTTTAGTTTGTAATTCTGTAATTCTGACTATTTATAATTTGTGTTCTGAATCTTACTTTTTCCGCTAAATTGGCAACCCTAAATACTTGCTTGTTTGGCTTAGTGATTTTTCAAATTCTTTACTACGGAAACTTGGAAACCTAAAACACAATGAAGTAAATATTTGTAATCCATTTAATTAAACGGCAATCATTAAAATTGTGAAGACTTGGGTTTAATCCCAATACCCCCTTGCGTACGCCCCTGCTATTCAAAGTTCTATACAAAATATTTTGCACATGAAGAATAAAAGAATGCAAGAATGAAATTTTCAAAGCTATGGTGTAGGTGTGAGTATGTCTATTGTCAAACATCGTGTTTCTGTGTTGATGTGCAAGGGGGAACAAGAGAATAATGAAATAGTCAAAGCAGATATAAGTTAAGGCGTATGTGTGAGTGTGTGTATGGGCATGATCGCGTCGTTTAAGAGTTTCGTAGATTGCTAATTTATTGTTTTGTTTTTATTTCAGCAAAGGTTTACATGTTTTGTGTAGACAATGATTAGATAATAAAAAATAGTAAAATATTTTCAATATTATTTACATTCTTTACATTCTCATTTAAAATTAAGTACAATTAAAAATTGCACAAAATTTGTTGTTGTGTATGCTCTCTTCTAAGAGCCAGTTGTCCAGCCTATATAATTTCGTAAAAAACACAACAAAATACACTCGAGATAACTCACAAATTGTATGTAGTTTGTTGTTATAAGTAAATATACATATGTATATGAATATACTTACATATATGTATAATAATGTATATCGCTTTTTAACGTTACAAGAAAGTGATAAAAAGAAGAATTTTCATTCTCTGAACAAACAAATGAACACAACAACATTATCCATGACAGCGATAGAGATAACAAAGATCTTTGCGAGAACTACACATATCTGACAATCGCAATCACATGGCTTTACACAACCTATGAGCGTACAGCAATAGAACAGATAAGAGTGACACACAAACTTCTCTTTTCTCCCATTCTTCTGCGCTCACAAACTCAATGGCTGTGTCTAGCAGTGTGTGAGAGATGTGCAACGGAGACATAGTTTTTTCATTCAAACAATTTGTTCTTGGGCATGCCAAAATTGGTAATTAGAAGAAGAGCTTTCTGTTAAGCTTTCGCGCCGTTCAGTCACTGATTTTGTGCACTACTTATAAATCGGCATTATTAATATTTCCCGCGTGTTTTTGCATATTTAAATTTTGTGCATAATTTCCTTGCATTTATTTTTAATTATACGAGATGTTTTGAATCATAATACTGGATGCAATGTATTTTATTTAAAGGCTCACGCAAGTTTTGGGGAAACTTATATCCAAACAGCAATCATTCGTAAATTAAATTCATTATATCTTTATTGTGTACCCACAGCTTTCAGCGGTATCCCTTCTATTCTTTTGATCGATGCGGGTGTAAGGTCCACACAATGTGTTCAAATTACCAATTCCATTATTAGAAAGTTCAGTTTAAATATCCGTCCTAACAGTAGTCAAGGCAGATTCCTCAATTCTGCGTCACTGATTATAATCGACGAAATGTGTCCTCTTTATGTTATGAAATTAATTGATAGATTGCTGAGAGACTTGGGTTCGGGATAGAATATAGACAAATTATTTGGTCCCCCCAATTTTTTTATGCGGTGATTTTAGACAAATCCTGGCAGTTGTTCCTCATGGTTCACGTGGTACCTTCATAGAAAATTGTATTACATCGTAGTGTGACTTTTATCATGTCACTTTAACTCAAAATATGAGGGCCCTTTCTCATGAAATTCAATTTGTTCAGTTTATTATATCACTTGATAACGGAGAAATGGGAGCTTTACCTCGGTTCGGTTGGGATATCGTTGAAATACTGAATAGTTTAATTTGTGAAACTGTAAACATCATCAATGATATATTTGGAAATACATTGTAGCGCGTAAGATTCGAATTTTAATTCCCCGTATTCATTTGACTTATTCGGGAACCCTTTTATCGTTCAAATTTCAAAGAACTCAATTTATAGATATTCCAGCTTTTACGATGACTATAAATAAATCCCAAGGTCAAACTTTTCAGAAAGTTGGAATTTTGTTGGGACAGCCTGTGTTTAGTCACATACAAATGTATGTTGCCGCCAGTAGCGTTCGATCATTCAATGGATTGCGATTTTATATTTCTGAGACATCAGTACCATTTATCACGTGATAGGAGAGTTTTCGCAAGGAACATTGTTTACAAAGAAGTTATTAGCACTTAAAAAACAAAGGTTTTTTTTACTAGAATGCGGCCGATTGTGTCGGTCGCGGGTTTCCCTAGTTATTATTACTTATCTTTACATAGTATTTAACAAAGTTGAAATTTCAAGAAGTTTGAATACTGATTACTTCTAAACCACGGAACGTATTTTGATACGGTTTTCACTGTCAATTAAAGAATCTTAGCAAGGTTTGCATGTACATAAAAAATTGATTCAATAATAAAAATATTTTATTCATTTTCAATCACTATATGTACATTTTTGCAAATCCCCGCACAAAATTTTGCTTACGTTCTTTACGTTGTTGATGCTATGCTTCTTCTTGAACTTTGTGTGTTGTTGTAATTGTTGTATTAACTCCTATCATTTACTGAGTGCGTACAAAAGTATTGCGCTATTCGATCTTCTCTTTCTGAATTTTTACTCGCTGAGATCGTAGCAAAAAAGAAAGTGTGTTGTTGTTATAATTGGATCATTTCATCTCATTTTTTATTAACTAAATGTCAAGGATTGCCAAAGAGGTATATAAATTCAATAAACTCCAAACCGTACAAACTTATTGACCAAAGACTGATTCGAAATTCCAAAAGAAAAAAAAAAATAGGAATGCGTTTTTCGTGAGCGTATTGTCCCGTTATGCTCGCTCTTAAAATTAATGTAGTTATCATACTGTTATAATTTATTTAAAAAGCATTAACTGCCACTTCAATATTGTAGCTTCTCATTATTTACACAGGAAAGTTTCATCAAATGTGATTTTAGAATTAATCTAATCTTTATTATCATTTAAGCCATACTATAAGGTAAAGGAAACATTTGTTTAGTGTACATCTTTTCTTATCAAACATCAATTATGCCAACCCGTTTAAATATACTTAGGTTGTAGCCGAAACTCAAGCATGTGCGAGGTGTATCAGTGTCGCACAACCAATGAATCAAAGTTTGCTAAGACTTTTACAAGATTTGTTACATTCCTATAACAGCGACATACAGTCTCTCAAAACTGCTATTGAGAGCGTACAGCCAGGAACAGCCGACTTTAACATCGTAATCCATGCAATTAAAGTGCCTGCTGGAGAACACATCGGCCCTTATAATGCCCCATCTAAGAGTGAAGTTGCAGTTGTGATAGCTGGACAACAATTTGATAAACGAGATATTGTATTGCATAATCGTGACGAAAACTTGCATAGAATATCCGAGTTGCACCGATCTTATGACTGCTTACAGTATCCTTTGACGCTATGTCGGGGAGAAGACGGATATGCTATAAATATTACTCAAGTTGATCCAGTTTGTGGAACACCTCTACGTAAAACAGTTTCACACATTAACCATTATTGTTTTCGAATAATGAGAAGGCATGCAAATTTTAACCTCTTACTGAGGTATGTAACGAACCATTACTTAGTCGATCAATATGAGAAAAATGAACAGCAGCTTACATCCAACACAATCAAACTAAATTGAGAGCAGAAAACTACGTTCATATTCTGGATGCTTTACAGTCGAATGAACACAGCATCGAGATTCGACTTTCAGTGATATTGCCTTCATCATTCACTGGTGGGCCTTGATATTTACATGAAAAAATCACATGAGACATTACGGTAGAGCTGATCTATTTATAACTGCAACTACATGTCCGAACTGGGCAGAAAGCAAAGAAAATAAATACTTCAATTAAAATCTGCAAGTCAGATATGACATAGTGAACAGAGTATTCAATTTAAAAGTGCAGAAACTCCTAATTGTCATAAACAATGCTCACATGTTTGTCCAGCTCGATGCCACATGTACACTATAGAATGGTAGAAACATGGTTTGCCACATGTCCATCTGCTGGTATGGTTAATGAATAAAAGTAGACCGGATCAAATTACCCAATAAAGAAATTGATCCAACTCTGTCCGAATTTGTAAAAAAAACAGATGATACATGTCCCTTGCGGATCTTTCACTTCTAATTCTCTATGTATGCGTGATGGCGAAAAATTTCCGAAATCATACCAATGCCAAACATCTGCTAATGACGATGGATATTCTAAATATCATCGACGTCTCCGAAAAAGAGAGTGGGCATAATGCCACTTTGCGAAACCACGAAATTGACAACCATTGGATCGTTCCCTATAACTCATTGCTTTTAAAAAATTTCGACGCACATATAAACGTTCAGTTCTATTAAATCAATACAATATGTTACAAAATATATTAATAAAGGTACCGATCAAACTACATTTAGCATACAATCGCCAAATGAGGTAGAGAAATATCAATCTGGTCGTTACATCTGTAGCTCGGAAGCAGTCTGGAGGATTTTATCATTTGACATACATAACCGTGCGCCCACAATTACCCATCTCGCCGTTCATTTAGAAAATGGCGAGAGAGTTTATTTTACTGAAGACAACATTAACGATGTTGTTACAAATCCACGGGATATACGAGTTAACAGCATTTTTAAATTATGTGCTCAAGTCAATTTTCAAAAACCATGACATATGACAAAGTTCCAAACTTTTGTCATTGAGGTATTTGTTTGCCATTATTATAACATTTTGCCAAGTGACCGACTCTCTATTTCTCTGGAATAAGTATCAAGAAAATATGGCTGAAGACATACCGATTCAGCGACAAACATCTTACCTGTGGTCGTATGTGAATATATTAGATCTCAAAGCAAATATGAGAGTTTCGTTGCCTACACATGAAAGCCGGAATTTTGCATAGTATTTTCTCAAATGCCACAAGACAATGGAAGAACTAATCTTGAGAATGACAACATTTGCGTTTAACTACGACAACTTCTTGGTTAGAGGGGAGAGCTATTTTGTCAAATATTTTAAATAGCACCCGTGCAAAGTAGGGCGGGTTGCTAGTCTAATTTAAATTCAGAACTTATCATTGCAAATGAAGCATTATAAGAACGGATATTATCAAAGTAGTTCCTGGAGCGTTGTATAATAACATTGTCATTTGAGTTCAATCATTGAACGAAATTCATCTTGAATGAGCGGTGGTAATAAAACTATTCCCTTATGATAACACAAAGTAAAAGCGTACGTAAAGTAATTTCAGATTGAAAATGTGTTGCTGCACAGAAATCACAACGTAATATTAAAGACCAACAGCTGAAAGAAACAAAATTACGGGGAATTAAATGCAATGCAATTTTATACATTCCATTCAATAAATCAATATATTGATCGTTTGAAGTACTTGCGATAACATTTCTAACTGATCTCATGTAATTTCTCTGCCGTGTAGATCGGGAAGGCGATTTCAATTATGACAAAAAAAATAAAGAAAAGTCACAAAAATTTTCTAAACCAGTCACGAAACACTCGGAATATTAAGAATGCCGATTATGCGGACTTATAGCACACAAAAATACAGACTGAGCGGCGTCAAAGCCTATAAAATTGTATAGATAAGTTGTTGAAAAATAATTAAAAATAAACGCAAGGAAATTACGCACAAAATTTAAATATGCAAAAACACGCGGGAAATATAAATAATGCCGATTTATAAGTAGTGCACAAAATCATAGACTGAACGGCGCGAAAGCTAAACAGAAAGCTCTTCTTCTAATTACCAATTTTGGCATGCCCAAGAACAAATTGTTTGAATGGTAAAACTATGTCTCCGTTGCACATCTCTCACACACAGCTAGACACAGCCATTGATGTTGTGAGCGCAGTAGAATGGGAGAATAGAAAAGTTTGCTCATCGGTTGTGTAATATGTGCAGATATGTGCAGTTCTCACAAGGATCTTTGTTATTTCTATCGTTATCATGGATAATGTTGTTGTGTTCATTTATTTTGTTCAGTGTTTGCAAATTCTTCTTTTTATCACTTTCTTGAAACATGGAAACGTGATATTCATTATTTATTATACATATATGTAAGTATTTACATCTACACATATCTACTTATAACAACACCCTAAATACAATTTGTGTGTTATCTCGAGTGTATTTTGTTGTGTTTTTCTACGTAATTATACACCTTCTGACAATAAAGTACCCGGATTTTATCATTTAAATTGCCCGCGTTAAGTATTTTTTTGGTGTTTTTTCTGTATATTATTAGGACTGTCCTTAATTACTAAGCTAAAAATGAGCGCAATCTGTCAACCAGTTTGTTCACAGCAGCTGGTTTAATTAATTAATTTTGTATTTTGAATGAAATTTCGTGTGCCGAATCGATTCGAATGCTGGAGAAGGCTTACGGTGAGTCTGTTTTATCGAAAACTCAGGCTTACGAGTGGAACAAAGCTTTTAAAAACGGTCGGGAGATCGTCGAAGTCTTGCCTCGTTCCGGACGGCCATCGACCTCTGGCACTGACGATAACGTCATTAAAATTAAAGAAATCGTGCTCGAAAATCGTCATGTTATGTAAGAGAGATAGCACGTGAACTCAACATCAATCGTAAAACAGCTCGTTTAATTTACGTCAACCATTTGGGCATGCAGCGCGTCGCCGCTCGGCTTGTTCCGATTGAGCCGAATTTTCTCCAAAAAGAGTATTGGCAGAAGGTCACTGACGACATTGGACACATCATACCTGGTGACGAGATATGGGTCTACGAGTACGACAAGCTAACGAGCCAACTAACATCGGTATGGTTGGAAAAAAATGAGACGAAACCGAAAAAACCTCGAAAAAGTCGTTCCAAAATCAAGGTGATGGTGATTGTTTTCTTCGATATCCGTTCCGGAAGGCCAGACAATCAATAAGGACTTCTATAAGGCAAGGAATGCGATAAATAACATCGATCAGCCGCCCTATTTATCGGACTTAGCTCCGTGAGAGTTTTTCCTGTTCCCCAAACTCAAATTGTCACTTCGGGGAACCCGGCATGACTCCATAGACTCCATCAAACAAAATTCGCCGAGAACTACTGAGGTGGACTGATAAAACCAGCTGCTGTAAACAAACTGGTTGACAGCTCGCGCCCATTTTTGGCGTAGTAATTAATGACATTCCTACTAACATACAGAGAAAACCTAAAAAATACTTAACGCGGGCAATTTAAATGACAAATTCCAGTTACTTTATTGTCGGAAGGTAGGCTGCACAAATGGCTCTTAGAAGAGATCAGACCCAACATCAAATTATGTGCAATTTTTAGTTGAAATTAATTTTAAGTGAAAATGTATAGAATGTAATATTGAGAATTTTTACTATTTTTATTATCTAATTATTGTTTACACAAAACAGATAAACCTTTGCTGAAATAAAAACAAAACAAAAAATTATCAGTCTATGAAACTCTTTAATGACGCGATCATGCCCATACACACTCTCACACATACGTCTTAACTTATATCTGCTTTGTCTATTTCACTCTTCTCTTGTTCCCCCTTGCACATCAACACATGCACACGATGTTTGCCCATACACATACTCACACTTACACCAAAACTTATGTGAACTTTTTCTTTCTTGCATCCTTTCATTTTTCATTTGCAAAATATTTTGTGAGGTGCTTTGTATAGCATGGTCGTTCGCAAGGAGGCTTTGGGGGTTCATGTGATAGTAGAGTTTTCGCAAAGAACTTTGTATGCAGAGAAGTTATTAGCACTTAAAAAACAAATATTTTTTCTTGAAGTCTATTGCCAAAACAGGTGGAAGTTTGTTTTAATTTTTTCTCCGGGAAGGCC
>JBAMAW010000682.1:0-64080 GCA_037043295.1 Amiota minor | reverse complement strand
GAACCCGCGGCCGACACAATTGACCGCAACATAGAAAAAAAAAACATTTTTTTTTTAAGTGCTAATAACTTCTCTGTCAACAATGTTCTTTGTGAAAACTCTACTATCACGTGATAAATGGCCCTGATGTGATGTCTCAGAAATATAACATCGCAATCCATTGAATGATCGAACTCTACTGGCGTCTAAACTAAGCACAGGTTGTCACAACAAAATTTCAACTTTTTGAAACGTTTGACCGTGGGATTTATTTATAGCCATCGTAAAAGCTGGAATGACTGAAAATTGAGTTCCTTGAAATTCCCGAAAAAGTCAAATAATTACGGGGAATTAAATTTCGAATATTATGCGCTACACCTGTTAATACCTCGCAATCTATTGAGTTTTGGTGCATTCGATTTACGCGCATGCGATTTCCGTTCACTAATTCTTTTCCTGTATTCAAAAACTCAATAGGAAAATTATTATGATCACGTGCATCATCACTGAAAATTTTTCAAAGCTGTAGTAAGCCTGTTCCTCTCCAGGCATTTATTTTAATACTTCTAAATTTATAAATGAACAATCATCATTTTTTGGAATCAAAATAACTGAATTTAAAATGTCAGTAGTTAAAATAGTTTCCGGAATATATCCAAATACATCATTGTTTATATGTTTACGGGTTCACAAACTAAATTATTCGGTATTTCAACAATATCCGAATCGAACTGAGGAAAAGCTTGCATTTCACCGTTACCAAGTGATAAAAGAAACTGAACAAATTGAATTTCATGAGGAAGTTTCGAGTTAAAGTGACATGATAAAAGTTTCGATATTCAGACCACGATGTAATACAATTTTCTATGAGGGTAACACGTGAACCATGACGCAGAACTGGCAGGATTTGTCTAAAATCACCGCATGACAAAATTGTTTTCCCCCCAAATAATTTGTCTCTATTCCCTCCCGAATTCAAGTCTCTCAACAATCTCTCAATTAATTTCATAGCATAAGCGGGACACACTGAAATTTCGTCGATTATTATCAGTGACGCAGAATTGAGGAATCTACCTTGACTACTGTTAGGTCTGATATGTGAAAATGAATTTTCTAATAATGAAATTGGTAATTTGAACACATTGTGCAAGGTCCTCTTACTGCTGTTTGGCTAAAGTTTTCCCACAACTTGCGTGAGCCGATAAACAAAATACATTGCTACCAGTATCAAAACTTCTCGTAAAACACTGTCTATAATATTACGTTGTTTGTCATGAGCGCTATTAAACATATCTTCAAAAATATTTTCTTCTTCAACGTGGTTAGTACCTGAACACTGAAAACAGAATCGACAGGGAAATAAACAGGGATTGGAAGACCAAGTTCTTGACATAAAGTATTATAAGTCTGAAGAGTATCGTCGATTATTAGAAAAGTTCGATTATAAGAAATATCCTGACTCTAGTTTATAAGAAAATCTTCACTCTTATCATCTTTGAATTCATTCCATAAAACTAACACATTCGCTGGGACATTCAAACCACAAATAAACCCAAATAACTTTCGCAATTGTCTTGGAGAATTAGTTTGTTTTACTTCAAATAAACATTCACGCCATTCGTTGTCATTCGATGCAGTCCCCTCGCGTGGCATATTTCCACAAAAGTAGGGTACACAACCCCATTATAGAATCGTTAATCCTCAAAAGGTTCGTGGTGCCAAGAACGTGTAATAGAAGAGACCTTTATCCATCAAATCGACAATGACATTAACCTATTAAGAAACCACATAGACAATTTAGGACAAGTTATATACAATAGTGTAGTCGTATAAGTGTATGTAGTGTATAAGTATTGTATAGGTATTGTGTGTAAAGTATTGTGAGGTGTTGTGCCAGCAAGAAGAGCGGACGCGTTTATTTTAGCTCTTACAATCTCAGAAGTGGGATACAGAAAAAAACAAGTTTTTTTTTTCTATCCTCGCGTTATTGTTTGAAGAATGGATCCTGTCTGTGCTGACAAATATTCAGCTAGTGAGTTACGTGCATGGTGCAAGGGGTTAGGATTGCTGGAAACAAGCACTCTTTGGCGGCGCGTATTAGCGAAGTGGCAGATCGCGGTGAGCTGATGGATTTCTTAAATGAAGAGACAATCAAACACAACGCAGATGAGTGTACGTCAGATCAGACAAATGAAAAGGAACAAATGTGAATAAAAAACTTGAAATTTTCATAGAATGAGTATTTCTATTGCCATCTCCCCAACAAATAATAAAATTTTTGGAATATTCACCGGAAAAGTCTTAATAAAGATATTACAATTATACAACAAAAACACATCAATTTCTTAATCTTATGCAAAATTTTGAAGGATCACTAAAACCCCCGCAAATTTTTTCTGCGTGCGCCCGTTATATACTACATCTGTGCAACAATAATATGACACAATCGCACACAAATCTCTCTATTCTCACATTCTACAGCAGTCACAACATCAACGCCTGTGTGTTGTTAGATAGAGGTTATCTTTAACACCTTTTCTACCTAAGCAACTACACCAATTTTGATAAAATTGATATTGTTCACATCTTGCGAAGAATACCTTTCAATTGGTATTTTATTTATTTTTGTTTTTTGCCAAAATCGGTTCAGGAAAGGATAAACAAATTCAATGTTTGCCGTTTAATTATATAGATCACACTGGACATCATGGAATATTTGAAATCTTTTCACGCTAATTTGAAATATGTTTTTAACTTATTTTAGCAGCTCTAGTTTTTTAGATACAGCTACTTCATTCGCGTAGCTTGATAGAAAAAACTGAGGACAGATTCGGAATAAACAACAAATATTTTTTGAAAAAACAAAAAAGTTTTATTTTGTTGTGCTGTGTAGTCATTTTTATTATTGTATTTCTTACCTGTATTGGTTTCCATCCTTTCGCCCTTCCTTCCTTCCAAAAACTAAGTCAACACACGTCTCAAAACAACAAAAAGAGACCTTTTTCTTTTCTTATTTATTTATTTATTATGACAAAATACTGTCAAACTTTAAAACAGCAGGTTATTAACATCATACGTGATATCAAAACAAAAGAAAAACATAATTAATAACAATACTGATTTATTAAAGTTAGTCTTACAATAAAGTAAGTACCGGATTACATTTCATTCAACAAAATCAGGTTGCTCTACGTGCTGACCTTTATAATAACTTAAGTGATTTTATAAATCAAAATCCAAATGGTACTGATTCTAGAGTTCGTCACAAAGTAATTTTGGCTCCCACATTAGTATGTTCTCCACGAAATATGTTTCAGAATTACTTTGATGCTTACTTTGTACAACGAAAGGGAAAACCTTCTTTATTCATAACTATGACATGTAAACCAAATTGGCCCGAAATTATCGAAACCTGAAATGGGACTAAAGCTCACTTTCGACCTGATATTGTTGTTCGCGTTTTCAAAATTAAATGGAATGAACTGATCAACTTGATAGTTAAAAACCAGACATTCGGTAAAGTTGATGCTATTATTTACACAATTGAATTTCAAAAACGTGGTCTCCCTCATGCACATATTTTATTGACTTTGGCAAATGATGACAGAGTTGATAGTATTGAAATTATTGATAAAATTGTTTCTTCTGAAATTCTTGACCCTTATACTCATCCAAAATCACATAACTTAGTAAAAAGTCATGATCCTTGTGGTGTTCTTAATCCTTATTCAGTGTGCATGCGAGAAGGAAAATGTTCTAAAAGTTTTCCTAATGATTCCTCAGAACGTACTCATGATAGTTTGAATAGTTATCCAGTATATAGACTACGTGATTATGGTGTTTCTATTGATATTCGTGGGCATAGTGTTGATAATAAATTTGTGGTCCCATACAATCCGTATCTTTTAGCTAAGTTCAATTGTCATTTGAATGTTGAAGTTTGCACGATTCTCGAGAGTGTCAAAAACATTTACAAATATGCTAATAAAGGGTATATTTGTGCGACTTTAGAATTTGGTATTGAGAATGTTGGGCCAAATGATATCGTGATACATGAGATTCGAAATTTCTTAAAGGGTAGATTTGTTGGTCCTACTAAGGCTGCTTGGAGGATATATGAATTCGCAATGCATTATCAGTCTCATACAATTGTTCTGCTTGATATCCACCTACCTGGAAGGCAAAATACTTACTTTAGAGAAGGAAATGTGGAACAGGCCGTAGCTGATCCTCCAAGAACCAAATTATTATTATAGCATTCTTTGAATTGAATACAGACGTTGCTTCTGCAAATGAATTTCTGTGTATTGAAATTCCAGAACATTTCGTGTGGGATGTTAAAGCAAAAATGTAGACTGTTAGACAACGTGGGGCAGAAAAAGTATGTTGTATCTCCGAATGTCGAGTTATTTCATTTACGGTTACTTCTATTACACGTTCGTAGTGCCAAGTCTTTTGAGGCTTCACGATTCTATAAGGGGGTAGTGTATCCAACTTTTGTGGAAGCACGTAAAACAAGCTAATTCTCCAAGACAATTGCGAGAGTTAGTTGGGTTTATTTTGGGTTTGAATGTTCCAGCGAATGTGTTAGTTTTATGGAATGAATTCAAAGATGATATGAGTAAAGTTTTTCTTATCTACAGTCAGGGAATTTCTTATAATCGAACTCTTCTAAGAATCGATGTTACTCTTCAGACTCATATTACTTCATGTCAAGAACTTGCTCTTCCAATCCCTGTTTATTCCCCTGTTGATTCTATTTTCGGTGACAGCACTAATCGTTTTGAAGAAGATAATATTTTTTAAGATATGTTTAATAGCGTTAATGATGAACAACGTAATATTATAGATAGTGTTTTACGAGAAGTTTTGATACTGGTAGCAATGAATTTTATACCCACAACTTTCAGCAGTATCGTTTCTACTCTTTTTATCGGTGGGAGGAACTTGCACCATGTGTTCAAATTACAAATTAAATGTATGATGATATGTATGAAATCCACCCGTCTCTGACCCGTTGGAGGTATTTTTTCAAGATTTGCCCCTACTCACTGCCAATTGTGGTCAGAGATAGAAAGGATATGAGAGCCTATGAGCGATGTCCACTTCATCTAGTAGCAGTTCGTTCCGATTCCCGAAGCCAACGAAGGACGATGCTGTTAAGCGCAGAGGGAGAGATCTCAGCCGAGAGGACGTGATAAAACTTATTACAAAGAGTGCATACAAACCGGAAAGGATCATGTAGGGCATAGTTAGTTGCGCATATAACTATAGCTAAGGGACATAGAAACTAAGTTGGCTTAAAAGCACTGACGAATCAACATTACTAGTAATAAGTTTGTGAAGAAAGCTTATACCAAGAGTTATTCGGTGATTTTGCAATGATGGTATGAAGGCAAAAGTACACTGGGATCCCATGAAGTGCAAAGAGAAGGAATTGCATCTGAATAGAGTCAATGCGGTCTCGATGTTTTTTTTTTATTTTGGATCGTCATTAAATTCTTTAGACCATCTTTTAATAAAAACGGAAATACTCGTAGCTTTATTAATAGTTGAAGAAACATGATGGTTGAAACTCAATTTAGGGTAAAAAATCATTCCAAGGTCACTGAAAGTAGAAACACGTGCCAATGAATTATTGTCTATCGTATAAGAAGCTAAGTGAGGTCTCTTACGATGAAACGTCATGAACATGCATTCAGCGCAGTTTAGCACCAGAAGGTTACATAAACACCGAAATTGGAGTGAGGTTAGATCCTCTTGTAATCTATTATGCGAAGAGATATTGTTAAACGATAGGCAGAGTTTGACATCATCAGCATACATCAGAACCCGAGAGTATTTCAAGGAAAGAGGAAGATCGTTTATACAAAGATTGAACAATAATGGGCCATGATAGCTTCCCTGAAGAACACCAGAAGTGACAACAACCTGACTAGACAGAATGGAGTTAAATGACACTCGTTGGATTCTATTTTTAGAAGAAATCCAATAAAGAAGATGTTGAGGGCAACCTACAAGGTCAAGCTTATGTAAAAGCAGATCAAGATTTACGGAGTCAAATGCTTTGCTGAAATCTATGTAAATGACATCAGTTTGAAATTTTTCGCTGAAACCAAGATGTATTAAAGATGTAAACTCAAGCAAATTATTAGTAGGTGAACGCTTTTTCATAAAACCGTGTTGACACGGAGAAATAATAGATTTACAGTGGTGATAAATGGTTAAAGTAATCCATTTTTCAAACAACTTTAGAATTGTCGAAAGTTTTGCAATACCTCTGTAATTGGATCTGTCAGCTTTATTACCTTTCCAAATAGAAGGAAAAAATGCACTCTGAAGTGATAAATTGAAAAGTTTCAGGAGCGGCTTACATAAAGGTTCAGCACAGTACTTAAGTACACAAGTAGGTATTTTGTCAGGACCGGGTGAGTAAGTAGATTTCAAAGATTTAAATTGGTAAGAAGACACTCCTCACCAATTACAGGAGAAACAATGTGGTTACATTGGGAAATGGGATAAGGATAACGATTGTAAATATATGATTTAGAAGAATAAGTGGATTGAAAAAATTTTGCGAACAGGTCTGCAGTACCCAAATCACTGCATGCTTGTTCGTCAACTAGATACATCGACAAGTGAAATAAAGAAGACTAGCGGTTTGAATTCACAAAGTTATAAAACTGCTTAGGGTCACTCGAAAATTGCAGCCTACAACGAGCGAGGTACTTATTGTATCAAAGGCTATTTAAGGAAAGAAAATTACCCCCGAGCCAGACTCTTGTATTTTTTATAAAGCCTCGACTTAACGTTCTACAGGTTAGAAAGTCTTTTCGTAAACCAAGGTAGTTTGTAGGATACTTCAGAGCAGACGTTAAAGGGGATATAGGTATTGAAAATATTAAAAACCGTTGCATAGAAAAAATTTATAGTAGTAGTCATATCACTGCAATTATACCAATCAGATCCAAGAAAGATTATATTTAATTGGGCAAAGTTTACTTTGCGAAAACAAAACCGCCGGTAACATGTAGATATCGATGCAGAAGGAGGACAGGTTAGGGAATGGGATATTTGTTGGGTGGTAAGTATCCTCAGGAAGGCATTAAGGTTGGGATCTTGCAACAGAAGTACTAACAGAATCATTACTGAAAACAAGATCAAGTAATCTATTCGAATGATTGACAATAGAGTTCATTTGAAATAAAAAGTGGTCAAATAGGGCGTCCAAAAATCATGATGCGCTGAAGGAACTAGATAATTCGAGGTATCGCAGAAAGACAACGAAATGCGTTTTTGGTTGCACTTTTATTTTTTTTGGGCTCTCATTGCTAATTATTTTGAATAAGATTGACAAAAAAGGTTATTTTTAGTGTTCCGGATCCAATGAGTAACAAAAGGAACCCAAGTCCGGAGACTTCGTTGTCCGTCCGGTCGTCCGTCCTATGGTCATATCTCATGAACCGTAATGGCTAAAATTTTCACAGATTGTGTAGTTCTGTCCGAGCATTAGCAACAAATACTAAAACTAAAATACTCTCAAAAACTTAAAGGGGTCCTCTTACAAGAAACATATTGGTCTGTATGGGAGCTATACCATCCAGTAAATGCAGGGTCTTGAAACTTATGCATCTTATGAGTTTAATTAGAAACTCATAGTATCTTTATTTTATTATCATTGAATAAGTATCTAGCGAATGAATAGCTGACAAAAAATACGTAAACAATCACAAATTAAAATAAACAAATTATCCGGTTTTTAGCCCAGCTGAACTTTTTCAAAATCATGTCATAGTTAACGCCAGCCACTACTTTCACTTCAATCGACAGAGTTGAGAACGCAGTTAATCTTTCTTGGCTTATCGTGCATTTTAAATAGGCCTTAATAAATTTGTACTTAATAATTCTATCAGCAGAAGCTGTACTGACTGGAACTGTGAGCATTATTTTAAATGTTATGTAAACTTTTGGATATACTTCTTCCAAATTCTATACTAAAATGTCCTGGATAATTTGTTTTCTATCGTTGACAGAGTATAATGAATTGATTCTCAAGCGAGTCAGACGTATTTTGCGTGGCTGTGATTAGGGTCACAAATGGGAGAAGATGTGCAACTCGATGGCAGATCGCAAGAAATGAAGTCACTCACCTCTCTTTCCCAATCTCCTATGCTCCTTCTCGTGGTGACTCTGTTAACCGAATACGGAGATCGAGTATGCAGCTTATTCATAGGTTGTGAACCTCGGTGGAAGTACAAGGAACAAAAGAGCATAGGTGAGAATCCCGAGAGGGGCTGGCCTTTAGGCTAACGACCTAATGTCAATTGAAAAACCTAATTGTTACGACACTACAACTAGCCTCGGATAATGATGGAAACCTTAGATATCGACCCTCGCAACGAATTAATGACAACGATTTAAAAATAGCAACATGGAATATTTGGACGATGTTACAACCAGGCAAAATGGCTGAGATTGCTGATGAACTAATAAAATACAGAATTCAAATTTGTGCGCTCTAAGAAATTAGATGAAAGGACATGGCGAAATAAAGAAGAGAAAGTACTCCATATATTTCAGTGGTGGTGAACGACAGGGGCAAAAAGGTACTGGGTTGAAAATAAACCAAGAAATAGTGTAATCAGCTTCTTTCTATAAACGAACGAATATGCTACCTAAAACTTAAAGGCAAGTTTCAAAATATTTCAATAGTTAATGTATACGCTCCTACTGAGGAAGCAGATGAAAATGTTAAAGACGAATTTTATCAAGCGCTTCATCAGATTTGCGCTCAAATTAGCAAACATGATATCTTTGTATCGCTGGGAGACTATAACGCGAAGATTGGAAAGGAAGAAAGGCTTTTAAATTCTGTCGCCGGAAGACATTCGTTACACGAAGCCTCAAATAACAATGGCTTGCGCCTTTGTAATTTTGCAGCATCACATGGTATCTGGATCAGTAGCACTTCGTTTGATCATAAGCGAATCCATAAGCAAATATGGAGAATTCCTGGGCGTAGAGGTGGCAATCAGATAGATCATGTTCTAATAGATAAGGGACATGCATCCTCAGTAATGGATGTGAGATCGTTTAGAGGAGCATGCTGTGGCTCAGGCCACTATCAGGTTGTACCCAAACTACGACAGCGCATTTCAAGGGTGAATGAAGCTAAATGCTGCAGAAGACTAAGATGGAATGTTGATATGCTGATGGTAAACGATAAAGTCCAGCAAAAATACGAACGAATTTTAAGTAACAATCTAAATAATGATGTACCAGCGGAAATTGGGACGGAAACTAATGATATAGAAGCCACATGGAAGAATATTAAAAACGCGGTTCTCAATGCCGCCAACGAAGTCGTGGGTCCCAAAAGAACTGTGAAAAACGAATGGTACGATAGCGAATGTATTGAAGCAAACCGACTCAAACAGGAAGTGCGCCAAAAATATCTGTCGAGAGAAACCCGATCTAATCTACATGAATATAAAGAAAAAAGAAAAAATGCAAAGAAAATCATCAGAAAAAGGAAAAGAAAATATCTGAGAGATCAAGTTGAACAAATAGAACGAGATTTTAATAATAAAAGCGTAATATCAGCCAAAGATAAAGATGGTAACATACTAAGTGACAAGAACCAAATCATGAGCCGATGGAGAGAATATTTTAATGACGTTTTGAATACGAAGAATATGTATAGAAGAACCTACAATAGATGAATTATCTGCAGTAGTAGTGATGAAGATAATATCCCGGCTGAGCTGCTTAAGTATGGAGGTAGAATTACGAAACCAATTGCATAAATTGGTTCTTAAATTATGGCGTAGCAATGAATTACCCAATATGTGGCGAACTAGTTTAATAATGCCAGTACATAAAAAAGGTGACAAAACAAATTGTGGGAGCTATCGAGGCATATCCCTTCTTACCACCGCATACAAGCTATTCACAATTATTCTGTTCAGCAGGATAAATAACTATGCAGAAGAAATACTGGATGATTACCAAGCGGGCTTTCGTAGTGGCAGGTCCACTATAGACCAGGGGTTTGTGGTAAGCCAAATCTTTGAAAAATTCTTTGAATACGGAATCGATGTTTACTGCCTGTTTATCGATTTTAAACAAGCTTTTGATAGCCCTAACAGAAGGCAAATCCAATATTACCTACATAAATTAGGTATACCTCTCAAAATAGTTTAGTTGGCGTTCGCAACGTTATCAAATGCAACGGCGAAAATAATTATACACAACGAATTTTCGGACCCTTTCTCAGTTGTATCTGGCGTTAAACAGGGTGAAGCGCTATCATGTGTTATCTTCAACCTCGTCCTACATGCAATCATTCAAGAATTTAACCCTAAAGAAACTTTATTTAATAAGGCATTCCAAATTTGTGCGTAAGCGGATGACATCCTACTAATTGCTAAATCTGAAGCTAGTCTGATAAATGCTTTTAAAAAACTAAAGGAGAGCATGGACAAATTTGGGCTAAATATAAATGATGAGAAATCAAAATACATGGTCCAACCGCCTGGTGCTGGACTGACTATAGAAAATCACTTTTTTGAAAGAATGCATAAGTTCAAGTATCTTGGAATGATATTTACAGCTGACTAGGATATGTCAATAGCTATTAATGAAAGAATTCATTCCGCTAATAAAGCTTATTATGCGAGTTTAAAACTATTTCGATCAAAACTAATATCACCAAAGAATAAACTTAATCTATATCGCTCCTTTATTAGACCAATTCTCACTTATGGCTCTGAATTATGGACTTTAAAATAGAACGATATGGCCCAATTGCTAACTTTTGAGAAAGATATTTGGCTTAATAAAAGCCCAAAGACTAAGATGGATTGGTCATCTAATAAGAATGCCAAAAGAAAGAACTACGCGAAAAGTAATGTTACTAAACCCAATTGGAGGTAAACGTAGAGGACGTCCAAGAAACCGCTGGCTAGATGATGTTGAAGCCGATTTAAGTTTTATGAACATTCGGAATTGGAGAGATAGGGCGATGGATAGGGCGCATGGAAGAGAATAGTTGCAGAAGCAGTGGTCCATACCGGACTGTACAGCTAAGAAGAAGAAGAAGTGCATTTGATTGTTTGATGGATCATAAGGTATGTTTAGTTGAGCATAATTGAGTTTTCTTTTAAAAATTTTAGCTGGCTTGCAATAATTAATATATATTTGTGTTCACTCTGTGGCATCAGTGCATTTTTTTTTTAATTGTTTGTCCTTTTTGTTATTGTGATTAACATTTCAAAGGTTTTTGTTTTGCTTCGCGTGTTTATTGCGATAATATCTAAACTAATGATTCTTATTTGTTGTTTTTATATACGGTTTTATACAGTAGTAGCGTTACACGGCATGCGCTGCTACGTTCCCTGTGCGTGCTCAGTTATGAAAAACAAACAAAATGGGCCAAGTGCAACTCAGACTCATACACGGAAAGTTCCGTACCAAGTAATGGTCCGATTTGACTCATTCCAACATATGTGCCACACCTATATCAAAACTTTATGGTGTCTAAATTTCAGTTCGATAGAACAAAAAACAGAAAAATTTTTTTAATAAGAATCTGAATTTTAATGGGGGTTTGTATGGGAGGTATCATCCTTAGTGGACCGGTCAAACTAGAATTTCGACAATATAAGTTTCCACCAACCATCCAAATTTCAAAATCTTGGGATTACTGGCTCGTACAGATGCCATACAAATCAAAATGTTTCTTGTATGGGAACCCCTTTAAGATTTTGAAAATATTTTAGATTTAGTATTTGTTGCTGATGCCCGGATAGAACTGAACATTTTGTATATACTGCAACTGCTGGACAGGGTGTCCCATAAAAATTTTTTGTTTATACTGTGTGTTTTTGGTTTTTCAACTTCTGTTTTTTTTTTTTCATACGTAGCTTAATTTCTTTTGTTGGTTTATTTAATACTTGGCTTGAAAATGATTTGTTGTAATATTTCGTGCAAAAATAAAAATTCATTTGATATTGATTCTCAACGGCCCGTGCATTGTTGGTTGTGTGATAGTATTTGCCATCTTAAATGTGCGGGACTGACGGGTGGTGACCATGACAGTATTGCTAGCAGATCTAAAAGTGTTTGTGGCGGACTGACGTGTATAGGTGACAGATTTATGAAGCTAAATAGGTCAGTTAAACAACTTGATTCGGATGTGGATTTACTTAGTAAGTATCAATTCGATTCATCTCCTCCCCTTCTTTTATTGTCACCTGCTCCATTAATTAACTCCATTACCTATTACTACTCAATCTCCCGAGATTATTACCCTCCTATTAATACTACCTCAATTCCTATGCCCCACTGTTTACCCTTATCTAAATCCCATACTCCTATATCTCCTGCCATAATTTCCCATATTTGCGAGCCTACGTCAATGCAAACAGTATCACAGATGGGTCTACCTGTTCCACATGTGGATCAAGTATGTACCTCTAAGCGGTCTATACCAACTTCTCCAACATCATCCAATATTGTGAAGGATAACGCTAATATAGCATCTACTTCCAAATGGTGGACAACAATGGTAATGTCTCCTAATGGTCATACACCCCAACCTTTGTCGGTACCTGAGCCGATATTGGCATCAGTAACCGTCACCTGCATCTATCTTTTTTGCTCAAACTTTGTTACATTTAGGCAGATCGCCCTATTCGCCGTGGTGGCGGTGCCCTCACCGCTGTTGCATTTCGCCTTCGATCTCAACTTGTTAATTTGAACTGCTCACCTAATATTGAGTTTATTTGTGTGAAAATATTGTTGCCTCATAAACCTGATTTCGTATTATGTTCTTATATTCCGCCTAATTCCAATTCGGAAATTTATTTCAGACATGCAAATGCTATTAACTCAGTTAATAACATTCCAAGAGACCGTGATTCTCTTATCGTGCTAGGTGATTTTAACCTCCCACGCATTTCGTGGTACTTTGTCGATACCTCGAATTATCTAGTTTTTTCAGCGCATCATGATTTCTTTGACCACCGATGTCCAATGATAATAAAATAAAGGTACTATAAGTTTCTAATTAAACTCATAAGATGCATAAGTTTCAAGACCCTGCATTTACTGGATGGTATAGCTCCCATACAGACCAATATGTTTCTTGTAAGAGGACCCCTTTAAGTTTTTGAGAGTATTTTAGTTTTAGTATTTGTTGCTAATGCTCGGACAGAACTACACAATCTGTGAAAATTTTAGCCATTACGGTTCATGAGATATGACCATAGGACGGACGACCGGACGGACAACGAAGTCTCCGGACTTGGGTTCCTTTTGTTACTCATTGGATCCGGAACACTAAAAATAACCTTTTTTGTCAATCTTATTCAAAATAATTAGCAATGAGAGCCCAAAAAAAATAAAAGTGCAACCAAAAACGCATTTCGTTGTCTTTCTGCGATACCTCGAATTATCTAGTTCCTTCAGCGCATCATGATTTTTGGACGCCCTATTTGACCACTTTTTATTTCAAATGAACTCTATTGTCAATCATTCGAATAGATTACTTGATCTTGTTTTCAGTAATGATTCTGTTAGTACTTCTGTTGCAAGATCCCAACCTTAATGCCTTCCTGAGGATACTTACCACCCAACAAATATCCCATTCCCTAACCTGTCCTCCTTCTGCATCGATATCTACATGTTACCGGCGGTTTTGTTTTCGCAAAGTAAACTTTGCCCAATTTAATATAATCTTTCTTGGATCTGATTGGTATAATTGCAGTGATATGACTACTACTATAAATTTTTTCTATGCAACGGTTTTTAATATTTTCAATACCTATATCCCCTTTAACGTCTGCTCTGAAGTATCCTACAAACTACCTTGGTTTACGAAAAGACTTTCTAACCTGTAGAACGTTAAGTCGAGGCTTTATAAAAAATACAAGAGTCTGGCTCGTGGGTAATTTTCTTTCCTTAAATAGCCTTTGATACAATAAGTACCTCGCTCGTTGTAGGCTGCAATTTTCGAGTGACCCTAAGCAGTTTTATAACTTTGTGAATTCAAACCGCTAGTCTTCTTTATTTCACTTGTCGATGTATCTAGTTGACGAACAAGCATGCAGTGATTTGGGTACTGCAGACCTGTTTGCAAAATTTTTTCAATCCACTTATTCTTCTAAATCATATATTTACAATCGTTATCCTTATCCCATTTCCCAATGTAACCACATTGTTTCTCCTGTAATTGGTGAGGAGTGTCTTCTTACCAATTTAAATCTTTGAAATCTACTTACTCACCCGGTCCTGACAAAATACCTACTTGTGTACTTAAGTACTGTGCTGAACCTTTATGTAAGCCGCTCCTGACACTTTTCAATTTATCACTTCAGAGTGCATTTTTTCCTTCTATTTGGAAAGGTAATAAAGCTGACAGATCCAATTACAGAGGTATTGCAAAACTTTCGACAATTCTAAAGTTGTTTGAAAAATGGATTACTTTAACCATTTATCACCACTGTAAATCTATTATTTCTCCGTGTCAACACGGTTTTATGAAAAAGCGTTCACCTACTAATAATTTGCTTGAGTTTACATCTTTAATACATCTTGGTTTCAGCGAAAAATTTCAAACTGATGTCATTTACATAGATTTCAGCAAAGCATTTGACTCCGTAAATCTTGATCTGCTTTTACATAAGCTTGACCTTGTAGGTTGCCCTCAACATCTTCTTTATTGGATTTCTTCTAAAAATAGAATCCAACGAGTGTCATTTAACTCCATTCTGTCTAGTCAGGTTGTTGTCACTTCTGGTGTTCTTCAGGGAAGCTATCATGGCCCATTATTGTTCAATCTTTGTATAAACGATCTTCCTCTTTCCTTGAAATACTCTCGGGTTCTGATGTATGCTGATGATGTCAAACTCTGCCTATCGTTTAACAATATCTCTTCGCATAATAGATTACAAGAGGATCTAACCTCACTCCAATTTCGGTGTTTATGTAACCTTCTGGTGCTAAACTGCGCTGAATGCATGTTCATGACGTTTCATCGTAAGAGACCTCACTTAGCTTCTTATACGATAGACAATAATTCATTGGCACGTGTTTCTACTTTCAGTGACCTTGGAATGATTTTTTACCCTAAATTGAGTTTCAACCATCATGTTTCTTCAACTATTAATAAAGCTACGAGTATTTCCGTTTTTATTAAAAGATGGTCTAAAGAATTTAATGACGATCCAAAATAAAAAAAAACATCGAGACCGCATTGACTCTATTCAGATGCAATTCCTTCTCTTTGCACTTCATGGGATCCCAGTGTACTTTTGCCTTCATACTTTAGCAGGCTTCTTCCTATAGATCTCCCATCATTGCAAAATCACCGAATAACTCTTGGTATAAGCTTTCTTCACAAACTTATTACTAGTAATGTTGATTCGTCAGTGCTTTTAAGCCAACTTAGTTTCTATGTCCCTTAGCTATAGTTATATGCGCAACTAACTATGCCCTACATGATCCTTTCCGGTTTGTATGCACTCTTTGTAATAAGTTTTATCACGTCCTCTCGGCTGAGATCTCGCCCTCTGCGCTTAACAGCATCGTCGTTCGTTGGCTTCGGGAATCGGAACGAACTGCTACTAGATGAAGTGGACATCGCTCATAGGCTCTCATATCCTTTCTATCTCTGACCACAATTGGCTGTGAGTAGGGGCAAATCTTGAAAAAATACCTCCAACGGGTCAGAGACGGGTGGATTTCATACATATCATCATACATTTAATTTTAAGTAATTAAAATTATTTTAAGACTAACTTTAATAAATCAGTATTGTTATTAACTATGTTTTTCTTTTGTTTTAAAGTTTGACAATATTTTGTCATAATAAATAAATAAATAAATATTAATAATAATAATACACTCTCTTTGGATCTACTGAACTTGGAGAAAACTTTGACAAGTTGCCTATGTTTCTGTGGGGTGACTTTAACATCAGCTTTGCTACAGATGATGCGGAACCACTCATTCAGTTTTTAAAGGATACACTTAGCTTGCAAATGACAACAAGTCTACTAATTCCAAGAACCAACTCCAAAACTACAATTGATGCGGTCTTCTGGAAGTTTCGTGATTTGGAATCTATAATGAATATACCATATTTTAGCTATCATCGCCTCTATTAAATGAATTGAAATTTAATACTGAAATTTGGCATTAAACTTTCATTAATTCATTTATTAACATAGTCAACGTGTTTCACATCAAAGGCTCGTGAGTGTTAAGCATACCGACAGTATTTTTTTTTTTTTTTGTGAAGATTTTTGTTATTTTTTGTTTCTAAAGTCACACATTCAGTAATCTTAACACTTCCCAATAAATTTAATAATGTGTCGATCCTCCCTTTTTGATAATATCCTCGTAGAGTCTATTGGGAAGTGACTCGTATAAATTTCCAATATAATACAGTGAAATGGATGACCAATCACGCTTGATGATGCCTTCAATTAATTCTGTTTTGTTTGAATATTGTTTTCCAGAATCGTAAACTTTGCGCACCAGCGTTCCCAATAAGTTTTTTATTATATTGATGTCGGGTAAGTAAGGCAGCCACTGCATTAATCTGACATTGTAGCGCTCAATACCACCCGAGTAGTGTCTATGTTTTTTTGTTTTTTTTTTTTTTTTTTATTAGTGGATTCGCCATGGAGGTGTAGATCTTCAAAGATCCCAATAGACTGACCTGGTAGGATACACGATTCACCGGACGAACAGTCCTACATGGTGCCTACGTACTAAAACGTCCCCCGGCCTACACTAGCTCTTTTTTCAAACCTGGCGGAACTAATAACTGAGGTAATACTTCGCCACGGAGAGCAGGTAAGACCACACTTCCATTTATTACTTCATCTCTGCGGACCTGTAGCATAATACTATATGATAATGATGCAAGAGGTGTTCCAAGCATCCTCTCAGCATGTACTTAACAACGCCATGAGCTGAAAGGATGTCACCCATCTCTGACGTTATTGTGACTCTCTGTTGTACAAACCAGGTGCATTCCATGAGAACGTGACGGTCATTTTCCACTTTGTTTATGCAGTAACGAGAACAAGTGGATCATCAACATGCCTGAATTTGTGCAGGAAAGCAGCCATGCCCCGATAAGAATTATTTATTTATTTATTTATAAAAAACTACCTTATAATTACAAATTATGAGCTAGCTTAAAAAAAAATTACAAGAGCTGTGGCATCGTAGGCCTTCAGCTCGTTGTTATATATTTAAGTACTTTATTATTTTAAGAGAACAAGTAAATAATGACGAGTATATACTAATAGAAAAACATATATGAATGTAGGTGGTGTATGTAAGAGATAAATTAATAGTATTAATGATTTAGATTTGGTTGAAAATGTTGGATGATATAACGAAGTTCATAGTGGTTGTTATATTGGTTAGTGTTGGATTGATAAGGAAGAGTAGAGGGTCTACGTTGCTGAAAAATTTCTTTCTATTGGGTTCAAGAGCTGGGCAATATTTTATTATGTCTTCGATTGACGTTGAGCTAGTGTTACCACACAGCGAGCAGGTAGTAAGTAGATTTTTGTCTATGTAGTGGAGGCGAGTCAGGATAATGTGGCCTAGTCTTAGGCAAGTAGATTTAATCTGATGTAAGCGGGATAGTTGTTGATCAACGTGTTTGAGAGAGATAGTGCAGGGGACCATTTAGGGATGTATAGATTGGTACCACGAGGTTGTATGGTGGAAGTTTTGTTTGCTTATTTGGTGGAGCATATTTTTGTAATATCTTTGGATGTCTCAGGTGTTTAAGTTTTCTGTGAGGATGAGGGGTTGTTTAGTAACGCTTTTGGCAGTAGCGTCCGCAAACTGATTGCCTCGGATGTTGAAATGTCCAGGTATCCACAGGAGTTTAAATTTTGGGAAAAACTTTATTATTATGTTACGGACAGCTGAGGGATAGTAGCCATAGTTGTTAATATTTTTGATTGCGTCAATCGCCGACAAGGAGTCAGGGCAGATGCAAAATTTACCAGATTTAGTTTTTAGGGTATTGAGGGCAACTAAGATAGCAATAATTTCAGATGAGAACACTGATGACAAAAAGAGAAGAAGACCGCATTCAATGATGGTGTTTTCGGTTGTAATGGCAAATGTTGTGATGCCATTGTTTTGAGAACCGTCCGTGAAAATGTGTGTATTCTTTTGTGTCGTTTTTAGCTTCAGCAAACTTTGAGCGAAATATGTAAGGAGCTTATTGGCTTTTGTAAGTGTATGCATGGTGCAGTTAATAGCTTCATTGTTAAGCAATCACGGAGGGAGTGCTTTTGTGTGCGTTTAAGATCAGAGGTATGGGATGTTGTTTGAAATGCACATGTGAATAGCCCTATCTATTGTAGATTGGTATCTGAGTTTCTTATGCGGGTTATAGTTTTTAACAATGTTTAGTTAGATGGTTTCTTCTTATTTCCGTTGGGGGTATATTTGACTCAAACAATATGTTGTTTATTGGTGAGGTACGGAATGCCCCAAGGGCGATTCTGAGCGCAGAATGGAATGCGGAGTTAATAGGCCGAAGTGCGAATTTGTGACAAAGGGCGAAGATGGGAAGGTAGTAATCAATTTTGGAAATAACAAGTGCTTTTACAATATTGAAAAGGGAAACTGTATTGCAGTTGAAACGGCGACTGGCCAGGCATTTGATTATGTTAAGCTTGTTACTTAATGAGTGTGAAATGTGTTGTTTATGTGTATTCCATCTATATTTGTTGTTAAAGTGGATACCAAGTATTTTTAGGGGGTATGTTTGAAAGCTGCCTGACGTTACTATGAAATCGCAGTTATGCTTTCTACATGTGTGAAGGTGTTAACATATAATTGGTGAAAGGTGGGCTCCTGAGTATTCACACCATGGGTTTTTATTTTTTTATTTTTTGGTTTCTAGGTTGAAGTCATCTGCATAGGATTGTAGGTTAGCGGTATATAGTGTTTGAGGATTAGATTTAGTAGTTTGAGTACTCTGAGCTCAAATTTATTTTGGTTCATAGTGTAGTTAAACTTATCCAGACCGGGAGTTCGTCCTTTTAGTGAGTTCAGAGCTGCTCAAAACTCTATGGCTAGATATCCCCTTCGATTATTCGAGCTGACTTACAGGGTATGCGGTTGAAGCTGGTAGCAAGTACAGATTTTTTGGCAGCGATACATGCATATGGAAAATTTGCATCATCGGACACATCTGAGAAGTTTTTGCATAAAATGTCTGCGATTTCACTTTAATTTGTTGTACTGTGATGTTACTGGGTTAAGGATACTGTGTATGATTTTGTATGGGTTTAAGCCACAAAATCGTTTTATATTTTGCCAGATGTGACGGGATGACGTGGACGGGTTAATTTGGGAGGAGCTTTCTTTTTTTTTTGCTAGTTTAAGTGCTCGTCGAAATTGTACATTAGCTTTTTTGTAGTTTGATATGTTTTTTTTAGGAGCTGTATCCGTTTAGGGTTTTCCATGCTGTTATTTTACAAGTGCGAAGAATGTGTAAGTTTTTGTTCCACCACGGCGTGGTACGGTTGGGGTTATGTGGGTTTGAATGGGGGATAGAGAAATGGACACTGGAGAGAATAATTTTATTAATTGAGGCTGCTTCCTTGCTTATGTTAGTACTGCATGGCTTTTCGAAAGAGAGTCTCTTCGTTAGGTTAGAAAATAGAGATCAGTCTGCTTGTTTGGTTTTAAAATATGGTCTGTATGGAGTTTGATTAGAGATGATTGGAGTGGAGCTAAAGAGAGTTGAGATTATAGGGGTGTGGTCACGGCCATAGAGGTTGTCTTCAGTTTCCCATGAACTATCAATGCTTAACTCTGGACTGCAAAATGTGAGGTCTATACTTGTAAGAGTGCTGTGGATACGTGGATGGGTTGATGAGCCATTGTTTAATAGAATGTAGTTTGAGTGTGATATAAAATTTTCAAGGATTTTACCTTTTCTATTGTTGGTTGCTGAGCCCCATTTTCTGTGCCAGATGTTGAAATCACCTGTGACTATTGTGGGTGTATTTGTTGTGTGGAAGACAGATTCTAGATTTCCCATCGAAAAGTGTCTATGTGGAGAAATGTATGCTGAGATTAGACGAATTGTTTTTTTTTTTTTATGTAATTTCTGCACAAATAGCATCATTCGTCGTTCAAAATAATCTGGCGGAATTCAATTGATTTGTAGAAAAGTAAAGCTAGCCCTCCATAGTTAACATGGAGTAGTTGGTAGGTATGGTAAAGGATTGGGTGTTCTGTAGATGAGTTTTTTGTAAGGCTAATGCGTGGGGTTTGTGTTTGTATATTAATAATTATAGTTCGCTGTAGTTGTTAAAGTATCCGTTTATATTCCATTGTATTATTTTAAGAGGCATGGATAAATAATCCGATATGGGCTAGATGTCGCTGTAAGATGTTGTTGGTCTTGTTTGAGCTAGAACTGAACGAGCCGTCGATGAGTATGAGGTATTGGAAAGTTGATAATGTTCATAATAAATTATGTTGGCCTGTTTCATATTTGTTTTTTCTAAAACTCTTATAGCCTGCAGCTCCTTATTTTTATTTATTTATTTTTTTTTTTTTTCAAAGGTACTGTAGTGATAGTTGGGGATCAAGCTTTCTGTGCAGGTAATGCAGCATTTAAGGCGATTACAGGGTTACGATTCGTGTGTTGCCACATTGAAGGCATAGCTTGTCTCTCATGCAGGTGTTTGTTGTGTGTCCTAAACATCCGCAGTTTTTTTTCCTTTTCTTGCATTCTGTTATGTTCTGCGCTTTCAGCTCTTGTAGTATTTCGTCTTCAGGAACATCTTTTAAATTATTGCAGTAAATAACTCCTTTGGTGTAATTTAGTGTATGGTGTTCTGATATGTCCACGTTGATTTGTTTGTTTACAGATTGAAGATTAATTAATTTCTTGGCTTGAAGTACGGTTTTTGTTCTAAGAAGGATAGTACCGTTACGTACTTTTGTGCACTCTTCTATTTCACCATTGCATACGTTATCGATCACTTTTTTAATAAGAAAGGGTGACACGTTAGTTTCATTTTTGTCAATTCTGCTCACTATTAAATATATAGCACCGAGTGTAGCATTGCCTTTGTCGAACTTTGCCATCGCTGCTACCACAAGTCCGTTTGCGAGACCGCCTGGTCATTTACAGGAATCTCCGCGTATCTTAGGGCATATATTGCCGCTAGTTCGTTAACCTCAATATCGACCGGCTTGCAGTTTGCGAGAATGCTTCTTGCATCATCTGAGACGGTTCTCAACGCATAGCATACCCCGATGGAAATGAGGCTATACACGGAGGATGCTCCTTTCATGTAAGATCTGTAGCTAGTTACACTTGACCAAACGGGCGCAGCATATCGGATGATGGATTTACTGACAGCCGCAAGTAGCTCACGAAACGGTTGTCTAGGCCCGCCAATATTCGGCATTCTGGTGTAATCAGCTCCTTATGCTTGCAATGGACCAGTTTCATTTTTCCCGTAGGTCAGGGATCGTTTTTGCGACCGCCACTACTTATATATCATCAGCGTAGCCTACCACCTCCACTCCATCTGGCACTAGCACTATGAAAACCCCATCATACATGATGTTCCAGAGGATCGGACCGAGCACTGAACCCTGAGGAACACCGGCAGTGATGTTGTATCTTTGCGGCCCGATTTCTCTGTCATAGAAGAGCAAGCGATCGCTCAGATATGACCTTCGAATTTCAGCCAGATGCCTTGGTACCCGAAGATTGCCCAAAGAGCGTATTATGTAGCACCATCTCGCCGAGTTGAATGCGTTCTTGATGTCCAGGGTGACTAGTGCGCAGTACTTTTTGGTACCCCAAAGCCATCTTTCGCCCGCAATTGCATTCCGTGCTATGTCGCAAACTTTGTTAATTGCGTTGATGGTGCTTCTTTTATTCCTGAAGCCAAATTGTGTTTGGTGTAGTGCAAATGGGCTTTCAGTGAACACCTGAAGTCGCCTACAAATAATTCGTTCCAATACCTTGCCCATTGTGTCCAACAGATATATTGGCTTATAGGAGAAAGGCTGGTCTGGTAGTTTGTTGCCTTTTGGTATCAACACCAGTCTTTGTCGTTTCCAACAGGCAGGAAAAACGCCCTCTACCAGACATGCGTTCAATACTCCACAGATTAGGTCGGTATTCCGTTGAATGGAGTATTTTAACGCACGGTTAGGAATACCGTTCAGGCCTGGGGTTTTGTCCTTCCCGTTTTCCGGAGGGCTCCATTAGCTCACCTGTTGTGACTGGGGCGATGGGTTCCAAAAAGTATGCGCTGTTCCAATGATTGAGCTAGTGTTGTGGAAAGAAACTTCGAACAATGTTGAACATCATCTCGGGACACACCGGTGCTTGAGCGGGAGTTCCTCCCAAGCGCTTCTTTTCCAACTTATATTCACCTCTTTATAGATTGTTGTTGAAGTCGCTGCATATGCTCTTGAAGTGTACACTTTGCTCCTCTGAATGGCTCTGCGACCTGCAGGCGCAAAAAGTTTTCTCTGTCCCTTGACCTTTGAGCTCCTCTTCGGGAGCTGAGGCATTCGGTTTACGCCGAATGCTACTGAATTTCCTGGGCATCGACGCATCGCATGCATCAGTCAGAGTTTTCTAAGGCTATAATCTTGCTGTTGTACAGATCCTTAAATGTAAACGATACCGTCAAGCATATATTCTAACAAAGACCCATCCAGCTGGTCTACTTTCCAACCCTTCTTTGTTGTATTTTTGAGATTAGTCTCCTGACTCGGCGAGGACATACCTTCGCACAAATAATCTCAATCGCATTGTGGTTGCTGCAGGTGAAGACGTCCAGAACTCTCCATTGCGAAGCAGATGCAATAGCTCTACTCGCAAACGTGAGGTCTGTGAATAGCTCCCCACTACTATTTTGGAATGATGCAATGATCCCCGTGTTAAGAAGGACAATGTCCAGGCGCACATGACTCTAAGACGGCTTGGCCCCTGGCATTAGAACTACTGCTCCCCCACTCAATTGCCCGGGCATTTAGGTGTTCTACTATTATGAGGGGGAATTTCCTTGGGCATGCATTGGATGTTTGCACCTCTTTCCCGTACTGACTGGTGCAATAAGTCCTGGGCGGCTTTGCAGTGGTTAGGATCTATTTGTAACAGCTTAACCATTATTGTTCAGTGTCCTCATCGCGCTTTTGTCCATAGGGCATCGGAAGCCTCCTGTAGGGTGATCATTGCTCCTTTCAGTGCAGATTGAGCACTTAGATGCTGCTTGGCATTCTTTGGCCATATGGTCTTTGCTGCCACATCGTAGGCACTACGATCTATTGGCCTTTGGCACTGATGGGAAAGATGCCCGAAACAAAGGCAGCGATAGCATCTGATTGGCGACTGATTTCTCTGAATTCTGCTTCGAACCTAACCCACTCGTATGTGTCCTGCATCTAGCAATTTCTATGCCTCTGCGGCAGGTAACTCAATAATGGCGTTTTGAGTACCAAATCTTGTCCCGCGCATGGCTTTAATAGCTGATATGTCTATACCACTGAAATCTGGGATTTGTGAATGTATAGCTTCTTTATCCTCTGGAGTAGTAACTTCATCTAGATCTCAGCATTCCACAGTTTTATGCTGGCAGAAAGTTTTCATGCTAGCTTTTTCCTCCAGTACCTTGGCTAAGGCCTATTCATACTGCTTTGCATTGTTGCTGCTTCCACCTTTAAACTCCAGTAAAAGTTCACCTTTCCGCGCTTTCCTAATCTTATTGACTTTTGAGCCAAATTCCTGTAGCTCTGGTTACTGCTTGATCATTCTTAGCATGTCAGCGTAGTATGCCTCACTCTTCTTACTTATAACTATAGCAACCGGACATAAACGCTGTGGTTTCGCTGTGCTTTTTCCCTTCTTCTTTTTCGGTGGCCTTCTACTCACTTCTCTCCAACCTTTATCAGGTTTGGTGTAACCTGATGCAGAGGATTGGATAGGTGCGGAAGGTGCAGGAATTGCCTTCGGCGGCACCAATTGATAGTTTGGTTCCTGCACGACTGGTTTCGCCTGCTGTACTACTATGGACTATGTTTCTTAGGTGGGTTACCAGATTGAGCTTCCTCATCTCCTGTCCTAACATGTTCTACTAGCATTCCATGAAGCCCCACCAAAGAAGTTCCAATCATATGTACGTTCACATTTCTTTTTGTTTCCATTAAGCTTGTCAGCACTTTAGCGACCTTCTCCTCTAGGCTTTGTTATCAGGCAAAACAATTTCCTCTGGACAACCATCCAATTATTGCTTTTTAGAGGGGATCCTCTTAACCTGCTGAGGTTTCGCTGCCTCCTGCACTAGCGCTGTAGCGTTATCCGCCTCCATAGCACCCGTGACCATTATAACAGGGTACACTGTCGATCCCAACTTAAACGGTGAGAGTGCTTCTTTGTCACACGTTTCCTTCCACGAAATTGTTTGTGGGGCGGTTGACTGACGTGGCGGCGAACGACTCACCCTTCCACTTCTCTTAAAAGCCCTTTCCTCTCCAACTCCTTAGCAGTATGTATCGGAGCATTGCCGAGTTAAAACTGCCATGGCAAATCAACAAACAAAATTTTTAAATTGGGAAAAGTAATTTCAAGTAAGCCAATGTAAGCCGTTGCCTTTATAATTTTTGCCAAAAACTGCAAATCGCATGTACCACAAAAGGAGATGGCTCCCCACACCATCACACCCCCCTCCCGATTGTGATGTTGGTCCAACTGGTGTTCCTCCTTGCGTAGGTCATAGAAATAATAGTTGTTATTGAATTTCTTTTCGTCCGAAAAGACAACGTAGCGCCATTCAGAATTCCACATCATGTGCGCTCGTACAAAATTTAAGCACATTTCCTTACGAGTCACGTTTAATGATTGTATTTTCTTCAATTTGAGTCTTTGCAAATGTGGAGCATTTTTAATCACTCTTTGAATAGTGCGTACGGTCACTTTAGCAGCGCCAACATTTGTCTTGATCTTTGCGGCTATGTCATGAGCAATGGAGGCTTCTCTCAAAATAGCTGTCTTTTCAGTATTGGAAATCTTTTTATATTGCCGCCTTTATAATTTGGTCATATCCCGACTTATTGCGCAGAAATGCGCATATAAATTTACGACTCATACCGATTTTTTCGATATTTCACTTATTGACAACTCTGACAGCTTATAGGCTTCAATTTTGGATTTCTCTTCCACAGATAGCGATTTCCTTTTACCAATATTAAAGGTAATATATTACTTGACTAGCGAAAAATTGGTTATAATACGTGTCCAAATGATTAAGATCAACTAAATTGAATTTACATGTGCTCACCTGATATCGCACCTCCCATACAAACTTACATTGAAATTCATGTTTTTATTAGAAAAACTTTTTTTTTTTTTTGTCCTATCGAACAGTGACTTGGAAACTTTCAGTTTCCAATGTAGGGCGGAACCAGCAGAATCGGACCACTAGGGGGGTACCTCCCCTACAAACCCTTATTAAAATTCAGGATCTTATTGAAAAAATTTTTTTTTCTCTCGAACTGAAACTTGAGAACTATAAGTTTCCAAGATATGTGCAGGAGATTTGTCGAAACCAGCCGAATGAGATCACTAAGGACAATTTTACGTCAATAACGAAATGCGGTGGATTTGATATCTGACGATTAATTATTTTCTTGCGCACGCGTCGATGACAAGTCGATTGCGACAGTGCTGGTAAAGGAGTATTGGGAAAGGACTCATCAGTGTTACTACTGGCGAAAATCGGTAGTGAACTGACCGATAAAATCAAGATACCGCAATTGATGGCTGATACTTTGCCAAGTCTTTGCTGAAATGCGTATGTGAGCGGATGATGATCGGTGACCACGTAACTCTTTTGACCATCAACAATAAAACTTAAGTGCCATATACTCTGGTATACAGCAGTTAACTCATGTTCGTAAGTGCTATAATTGCGTTGAGCTTTAGTAAGCGCCTTGTAATAGAAATCTAACAGTTGCAGATAGCCGTCCACAACTTGGTGAATTAGTGCACCAACAGCTGTGGCTGATGCGCCGATGTGAAGTAGCAATTGCGACCCATGCAGCGGATATGCCAAAATAACCTCGTTGTTTAATTCCATTTTGGTATACTCAAAGTCTTGCTAATTTTCAAGGCTCCAGCTTAAATGTGTGCAGTCATTCTGTTCGTTTCAGGTATCATTTGTTTTGGTGCAAGTTGGTACGAAATTGTACTTGGTGAAAATTTACAATAAAAGTTATTCACCACTAGAAAAATTTTAAGCTTTTAACCACTGCAGGTTATAGTAAATTTTTGAAAACATTTTGTACTTCGGCCAACGGTTGAGTGAATCCCTTGTGGATTGACAAGGTGTTCAAGAAATTCAATCTGCCCAAATTCGCAATACGCAAATATCATCAATGAATGGAAAAGTAAAATCAAGACTCCGTAACACATCGTTGATCAGTCTTTGAAAAGTTTGTGTACCATTGCACAAGCCGAATGTCAAATACTTGAATTCAAACAGAGCAATTGGTGCCGTTATGGCTGTTTTCGGAATGTCTTCCTTATGTATCGGCACTTGATGAAAAGCTTTAAGTAGGTCTTTTTTAGAAAACATTACCTTACCGTGCAAGTTGGAACTAAAATCGTTGAGGTACGGTAGAGGATAGCTGTTAGGTGTTATTTGAGAAATTAAAGCTCAGTAGTCTCCGTATGACCGCCATATACCATCCTCTTTCCGGACCATGTGAAGCGGGGTTGACCAGTTGCTGCTCGTTGGTGACAGATTCCGGCTTTCAGCAAAAAGTCATACTCAGCTCGTGCTGCTGCTAACTTCTCGGGTGATAAAGGTCGAGGCTGCGAAAATACCGGTTGATCTTTAGATTCGATGCGATGGATAGCACTGGATTTGGTAATAGCACCGTGTGCCGGAAGTTTTGTAGTACTTGCAAAATCGCCCAATACTTCCACGAACGGGTTGATGACAGCTACGTGACGCGAAATCTTTTGATCAGCTCTGCCACAGCTGCTTCCAAAGCTTTGAATCGTCTGTTTTGAGCCACGGTAAACAATTTTTATTGCGTAGTGATAGGGTCTATTACCGAAACTGCCACTTTGGTAAACTTCGCTGCGCTCTCCTACGTTACTGCTACCAGTTTTGTTTATAACCTCTTCAATGTTGACTCACTCATTGTAGTGCCGGCCACTCTTTTCACCTCGAAGTTCGGATGATCAACATCTCACTTTGTTTGTTTATGTCTAGTTTGTTAAACTAGTCTAGTTAAAGCTAGTAGCTTTCTGGACAATCGATTTGATGTGTTAGTTGCTTAATATTTTGCATGCAAAGAATATTCAAGGAGAGGTTTCTTTAATCGTATGATCCATTTTAGTTAAGGAGTCTAAATTTATTTAATTGTGAGAGTAGTAATTATCAATCGAAAAATGCTAATGTTGCAAATAGAAATTGAAGAATTTTTATTGATCATGTCTACCCTAATATTTAGTTATAACAAATTTTGTTATTTGTGGAAGAAATTTTATTCAAAATATAGTGTATTAATATAACAATAAAATTATATAGATTTCTATCAAATCTGATTTATAACTAAATGCAATTAAACTCTAATCATCACCATCATCATTAGAATCATCATTCAAAGTTGTGGTTAATAAATCCGACGTACGTTATTACCTTGAATATATAATAGTATTTTTAAAGTCTATAGTTGTAACTAGTATAGCAAATTATACAAAATACTCAAATTATTTGAATTTTTTTTATTTTCACTATTTCACATATATCATTATTGTGTACATGCGCGTGTACATGTAAGTAACATTCCAGTAGTATGCTCGGTGGCAATAGTCCCTTTTTCAGTAGTTATTCTCTAGTCCCTTTTCATATCAACATAGGAAAAATAGCGTTGGAAAAAACAATTTTTTTTTTGATAATATTTAGACTTAAGTTGTAATTTGTAAGTTGCAGGAGCGCTCCTGCGCTAGTCCCCTATACTACAGGTTTGTTTGTCCTATGCATATGTTTGTATTCAACACCTTTTGTTTGCTATTGTATTCACTGTTGTTGTTGTTAGCCCAAACTAAACATATAAACATGATTTTAAAATTGAAATGAAATGGCGACGCCTTTATGAATTACTTCATTACATTTGCATATTAGATGCGGATTTTATAACGGATTTCATTTTACGCTTTTGTTTTTGTTCTACATAACTCATTGAGTGCGTGACGGTTTACCGAAAAGGTTTATTTAGTCTGGAATGGGGGCACCGGTATAGAAATTGGTTGTTGCTTGTCTACGAGTATTACAATAAAAATTCCAACAACGAAAAAAAAAAAAACTGTTCTATGCCTTTTTGACACGATTTTGCGCATAGTGTGGATGAGTTTTTATATGTGTACAGTTAATGTGTATACGAGCACATTTGAGTGTATGGGTATATAACCAAAGCAAGTCCATGTCTGTGTCTAAGCATGAAAAATGTTTATTTTAAACTTAAACTCAATTTGATTGAATCGAAAAATAGAAAAAATCTTCTTGCGTAGTATGGAGTATATGGCAGTCCAAAACTGAGTTGCGCTGAGCTGAGCTAAGATAAAAAGCTGGTAATTCCTTCTTACAAAAAAAAAAAAAACGTGGACCTCTATATTTGTGATTATAAATGTGTATATAGTTGTGAGTGTTTGTGGCTTACACCTCACCACATAAATTAAAAACTGTCAGGATCGTTACGTAAATTACCTAGCCATAAAAAAACAAGGCAGCCAGATAGATAGACAAATTAGAAGAAGGTGGGATGGAGCGCGGTACGATACTTGAAAATGTTTAGTGAATGTTTTCAAGATGGCGGAGCCTAAAAGCAGACTAATCCAAATGAATGTACCAAGAAATGAGCAAAAGAACCAACGAACGAACGAAGGAACAAACGAATCATGGGAGAAAGGAATTAAAGGAAGCAATAAACAACAACATTTGGCATTAGGGCGTTATATTCCTATTCTCATTGTGTGTTTGTTGGAGTGTGTAGACGTGTGTGTAGGCGTGTTCATTTGTCATCGCACAATTTAATCTATCTTTTTTCTAAATTCCTTTTTCGTTCGCGTCTTCATTTATGTTAGTCATAGGCCTTGTGCTCGCCGAAAGTGCAAACAGATTTGTCAAGTATATTTACGACAAACTAAGCAAATGGCCTTGTCATTTAATCAGTAGTAAAAAGATGGTGCCAACCATTCCAACTACTTATGTTCACTGTGGCCATACCATTAGGACTTGTTAGCTACGTTGAGAATATCATCAGCAACAAGACAAAAAGCGACAGCAACAGTCGCTTAAGAAAAACGAAACTCGTTTTGGAAAAATATGATGATAATGATAAAGAAATAGAAGTGGGGCGAAATATATAAATAAAGATACTGACCCAGAAATAAAAATCAGATTAAGTGTGATTAACACTCGTAAATTGTAATCTTTGTTGTTGTCATCGTCATTATTGAGTTGACACTTGGCCCAAACTTTACTTACGCTTTCGACCTGTAGAAAGGAAATCAACTTAGATGTTGCTGCTACTATGTACTATCAGAGTCAGGCCTTCATTCATAATTTTGTTCTAACTGTTGTTGATGCCCCCATGTAAATTGTGCGACATGACCCTTTTTTCCAAATATTTTGTATTTTCTTTTCTTTACTTCTATCTTTCTTGCTTTTTTCGTTTTCTTCATGCTGCGCCTTTAGAATTTCTATTTTTCTTTCTGGCTTGGGCTCTTTTAACCTTTTGTGATTTATTTAGTTGCACCTTAATTTGCATAAAATAGCATTAACTTTTGATGTGTAAAATAAGGTGATTTCAGTTTTGTATATCTTTTCTCACAAACAGTCGTTGATCGCTCTTTGCTTGCCTTGGACTTGGCTAGTTTCTTTCAATCCAATATTTTTATTTATTATTGTTTTTTTATATTGTTGTTCTCGGTTTAGGTATAGAGTTTGCTTTGTTGATAGAACTTGGGAATTTATTCAGGCATCTTCTAGTGTTTTCTAATATACACAGAATATAATCTACATATTATATACACGTATCTCTATAGCAGCCGTAAAGCGGTTGAAATAAGTGGAATTTGAAGGTGTGATATAACATTAAAAAAAAAAAAAAAACAATAAGACTGGACAATAACTTGGTGTTTTTGTATAGAAATTATAAAGTTGTGAAGTTTCGTTTGATTCTTATCTTAAAAAAAAAAAAAAACTTTTTCGGATAAAAACTCAAATATTTATATGAAAGCTATATCAATTATTTGTCTAATTACTCCAATTAGTCGAATTTGAAGATACATTGCGTCAATTTGTCATTTATATTATTTCAAATTACTTTGTCTGGTTTTTTTTTAATACATTATCTTAAAAAAAGGAAAAATCATACAGAACTTCAAAAAAACTTTATGTTGAATAGTCTCTCATGGGTTTGAGAAAAATCTATGATACATCAAGAAAACTATGTTTGGGCTTTTATTCTCTAATCCAGTAGCTGCATCAACAATCTCAGAGAAGGCTGTATTTTTTCAATTTATTTTATCTATATATATAAAATTGAATGTTTCTATGTACGGATGTTCCTTATAGACTCCGAAACCGTGAAGCCGATTTTGATGAAATTTTTAGGAGATCTCTAACATGGACTACATAGCGTCCCTGTGAAGCTTGTTGTGGATCGAACTAGCAGAGTCTATAAAAAAAATATAGCTTATGTTTCAAGAAAGGTTTGTACAATAACTTAAGACAATTCGATATTTTTTGTAAATTGTCTTAGTAACACGGTGACACAAACCTATTAAACTTTCCAAGAATATTGCTAAGAACAGTAAGAAACAGCAATTCCAACAATAGCCGTAAGGATATACCATTTGGTACTATGCCATTTCCATCATTTTGATGTTTTGTTATTTATTTTTATTTATTTATTTATTTTTTTTTTTTTGTTTTGGCACGCTGGGTATGCTAGTAAATTGTAATATATAAGATGATATCGATAATAAATCTGTAGAAACCTCAAAATAAAGGCTGCTTAGTGTATTTTTTAATATGCTTTTATCGCTCTTCAGTAATCGGAATACTTTGATTCCACTAAATAACAGGCAAGTAATACAAGTTGGCATAGGAACCTAACAGATAAATTGATAACCGTACAGAATAAGATCATAGTTATACTCTTCACACAGTGAATAGTATTATAAGTTTGTCATGAAGTTTGTAACAAACAAAAGGAGACATCGGAGATCCCATAAATTATGTATATTCTTGATTAGCGCGACAAGACGAGTTAATTAAACCATGCTTATCTGTCCGTCTGTATGTATGCAAACTAGTCTCCCAATTTTTGATCTAGTGAGCTGAAGTTTTACACGAACTATAAGTACATTTATCCGAACCAGCCGAATCGGACCACTGATTAAAATTCAGGTCCTTATTTGAAAAACCTTTTCCTTTTTTGTACAATGGAACTGAAATTTGGATAATATAAGTGTTTTATCCTTACTGGATCGTAATGGTTCCATACAAATATTTCGGTTTCTGTGTTGAAATGCTGTATGTGTACTGACTATAATCCAAACATAAGTCCAACCAATAAACAAATATTTCTGAATGCTTATTTTTAAGATATTTATATAAATAAGAGACAAAAGCGACACACACATGTAAATGACTTGTGCTTTCGCTCTTTTTGGGCGTGTTTAGGTACCTTTATGGTAGCTGTACACTGTAGATTGTCGTCGTAGAGCAAAGGTACCTATCGACTATACAAACATTTGCATTAATTTATTTGTCTTCGTTTTCCGTATTCAATTTCACCGAGTGCAATCGTTTTTTTTTTTTTTTTTTTTTTGTTAGCAGATTTTTGTTGTTGCAAGACATGATAGAAATGATTAAATATAGAAAACTTTATAAAATGCACATAATTTGTTTTTTCGTTTCTGTTTGACTTACCCGTTTTAATTGCGCACCGACAACAATTGTTTTTTGTTGTACATAGATTCTTCTTATTGCTAAACTGATAAAAAAATCAAATTGTACTCAATGTTTTCCTTTGCACAGGTTTTCTAAGAAATTAATAATAATTATAAATTAAAAAGAATAAACAAATAAATATTTACAATACACCACTCACGCGACTTTTTTTGTTTTTAATATGTTTATTTTAAATATTCTTGATATAATTATTAGTAAAAACAAACAAATGTATATCTATCCTAAGTTAATTTACGTAATAAGTCTCTAAACGAGCTCTCAAGATACTTATTCTAAACTTAAACTTCTATCTTTCCTTTTCAGAACTTATTACTAGTACATTTCTTATTTTTTAAATATTCAATTTAATAAGGTTGCAATTAAAACTTAAGAAAAAAACATTGCACAATTATTTAAACAATAAATAAAAATAAATATATACCAGGAAAGTGACGAATTTGTGAAAACGACAGGGGGGAGGGGTTTATACTTAGCCAGTAGCATTTTCTACTAGTGTTCTCAGTTTCTATTTTATTTTTATTTTATTTACCAAAAAATTTACACGTAATTGCAAATTAATTTGAGCCAACAACACCAATAGACTATTAACCACAGTAGATCTAACAACAACGACACTAGAAACAACAACAACGGAAGTACCACTAATAACTACAGTAGACGCAACAATAACAAGATTAGAACTAACAAGAACGGAAGAACCACTAATTTCTACAGTAGACCCAACAATAACAACACTAGAAACAATTACAACGGTAGAACCACTAATAACTACAGTAGACCCAACAATAACAACACTAGAACTAACAACAATGGAAGAACCACCAATAATACTACAATAACAACACTAGAACCAACAACAATCATTAACATAAAAAGTTTAAGAAGAAGATTAAGGCCCATGCATTCTAACATACTTATGAACTATGACACTTTTGCGAATACCAAAAAGAAAAAGAGATGAGATATTAAATACTTTAATCATTCTTTTTATTTTTGTAAACAAGTTTTTATTCTCAGTTCAATGTACGAAAAGTGAGAGGCATTTTTCTTATTATGCATGCATAGGATACAAAGGATTGTTGAGCTGGGAGTGTATTGTTGTATCGTAGTTTTGTTGTGATTAACTAAATGGTAATGTTGCGAGGAGTTGGTCCAAAGTTGTTCTTTGTATTGAGAGTGGTTAAATCTAGTGTAATTGAGTATGTCAGAGATGTTGTGGTTAATGTCATATTTAAGGGGGTAATTGACTGTATTTTTGGCTTCCTGGTCTGCTATGACGTTGCCGCCTATATTACAGTGCCCAGGGACCCATATTAGTAAAATTTATTCTCGATTTGTGGCTTTTATCTGTCGGATTCCTGACGTATAATAGTCTACGTTGTTAGTGTATGCGATGGCCGTCAGTGAGGAGAGTGAATCAGTGCAGATTCCAAAGTTCCCGCGATTACGTTGGGCATGTTTGCACGCTAGGAGAAAGGCTGACATTTCAGCGGTATAAATGGAGGTGAAATCAGGAAGAAGGTGTCTTTCTATGGCTGATGTGTCAGAGGTGATGCTAAACGATGCTCCAGCATTAGACGTGAAACCGTCTGTGAAAATAAATGTGAATCCTCTAAGAGAGTTCCTTAATTCAAGAAATTGTTTCTGGAAGATTTCGGGGCTGTAGTATTTTTAGTTGTTGAGTGGAGTGTTAGTATAATGGTGGATGAGTCAAATACCCAGGGAGGGGATGTTGTTATGAGGCTTTGAGGCGAGATTTGCAAATTTAGTTTGTTATATAATCCAATAATATTGTGTAAGCATGAAGGAAGTTTTCGGAGTTTCTTAGATTTTTTTATTTTCGTCAGGATAGAATGAATGGGCGAGTCTTTAGGAAAGATTAAAGATTTGAGTAGTTTGTAGGAGGCTATAGTTTTCCTTTCTTCAATGGACATAAAATTTGCTTCGTGAAGGAGGTTTTTTATGGGTGTGGTGCGGTTGGCCCTGAAAGCAAGTCTAAGGGCTGTGTGGTGTATGGGTTTTAGTTTATTAAGGGTAGTTTTGGGTGCGCTTGTATTACTTGGATTATTGTTGTGGTGCTGCAGTTGAATTTTTGGCTTGAAAAGCATTTAATAATATTAAGTCTCTTAGAAAGCTGTGTTGACAAGATTTTTATATGCTTACTCCATTTGTAATTTTTTGATATTGTAAGTCCAAGTATTTTGAGAGCATTTACATTTTCTAGTGAGAAGTGTTCTGATGCAAGTTGAAGGGAAAAATTTTTCTTTCGACAAATTTGTAGGTGTTTGCATTTGTTCATTGACAGTGACGCTCCTGAATATTCACACCATGAAGATATGTCGGAGAGGATGGAGTTGATATTGAGAGAGTTGGATTATTTGTTTAGTTTTTTTAGCAAAGTAAAGTCGTCTGCGTAAGCGCAAAAATTATATTCCTTGTGAAGTGGTTTAACTTGAAAAGGATTACCAATAAAGGCGAGCCTTGCCGTATGCCGTTTGCGAGGGGTTTTGGCGAAGATAGTAGTGTTCCATTCTGTACTATAATTTTTCTGTTAGTTCGGAAGTTTTTTATGTAATTTATCATTTTTAGACCAGTTTTCCTCAGATGTAGTTCGTCTATAATAGTATGTATTTTAACCTTGTCGAAAGCTTTTGCGAAATCTAAAGAGATGATCGAGATGTGATTTCTACTTGAAAGAGCTGAAGTTCTCTGAAAGTCCTGCAAAGCTAGGGGATCAGCAACTGATTGTCGTTTCGAAAGCCCATTTGTCGACTATCCAGTAGTTTGGCGTTTGTAGCAAACCACCATAGTCGCTTTGAAACGATTTTATCTAACAGCTTGGATATCCATGAGTTTAATGAGATTGGTCTGTAAGAATTAGTTATTGTAGAATTTTGTCTGTGTTCGGTTTGATATTGTTTGATATTGATATTGTTTAAAATTAAGTTAAAGAGGTTGAGTAAACGGTAGGTGACAGGAGTTGATAGATGTTTAAACATGGGGTAGTTAATTCTGTCTAGACCTGGTGTTTTACCTTTTAGTTTTCGTAAGGCAGATTTTAGTTCGATTAAGGCTATGTTATTTTCTAGGTTGGTTGCGACGGCTGAGGGTCTATTTGCTGTGTTTGAATATAAAGTAGAAAGATTATGTTGACGAAACGTATGAGGAAAGTTACAATCGGCTGAGGCATCAGACCAATGTTTGCAAAACTATTCAGCTATTTCACATTGGTTTGTGGTTGATTGGGTTGGATTGTTCGGGATTGGTGAGGCTATGTATGTGGTATCGCGAGTTAAGACCGCACAATCTGTTAATGTTGTTCCATATTTTATGCGTCGTATTGTATATTTCTGATGGGAATTGTAATATTGAGATTCGTTTCCTAATCTTTATTTCACGTTTTAGTTGAGCGTTAGCTTTTTTGTATGCTAGAATGTTTTCTGTGTTGATGTTGTTCCTAAGTTTCAGCCATTCTTTGTTTTTCGCGATTTTGGGATTTTGTAGTTTTGGGTCCCACCACGAAACCATATTTTTGTTGTTTGGAGAGTTTCGTGTTTGGGGTATGGCCTTATTTGCACTTTGTAAAATGATTTTGGTTCTATTTGCAGTTTCTTTGTTAATGTTAATGCTAACTGGTTTATTGTTGCTGAACCTTTTGGTGAGATGCACGAAAAGCTCCCAATTTGCTGATTTTATTATGAATCTTGGTCGAAAAATTATGTTATTTGGTGAGTTGTTTTCGAACAGGGTAATAAAGATGGGGAAATGGTGGCTACCGTGAAGTTGGGTGTCAATGTTCCATTTGGTATTTATAGAAAATGTTGCGGTTGCAAGTGAAATGTCAGTATGTGTCAGAGTATTGTGGGTACTGAAGTGAGTGGGATTGGGTTATGAATTTAAAGAGAATATTGCCTTGGGTATTATTAGAGGGTGATCCCCAGCTATTATGCCAACTGTTGAAATCCTTTGTAATAGAGGAATATTGGTGAAGGTTGCGAAACATATTATGAAGATTGTGAAGGTTGAATGGTATGTTGGGTGGAATATATGCAGAGATGATGGTAAATTTAAGGTTTGAGTGTATTACCACGCCTCCATACAGTCGCTGTGTTTTTATGGTAGAGTGTGTAGTTGATTGCGATAGGGATATTTTGTGTGGAATGGAGGTGTGTTTCTTGGAGGGAGATTATTTTTGGATTATTTTTTTTTTTGTAATAATGTTCCATTGTAGGATATGTAGCATTTTGAATGAATTTTATTTATTTTTTTTTTTTTTGTGTTTTTGTTATAATCATTGTTCTGGTTGTTAACCAGTTGCATTTTTGTAAAGAAATTGGAGCACTCTATGCCCTTCAGCAAAAAGACAAGAGTTCTCCTAATGTTGAAAAGGCATCGGTGGGGCCGAGGCAGTAGAAGGTACAAAAACTCCAGAAAGGAGTGTGTCTTAATTTACTTGATCGAGTTAGTTGCAAGTATCATCACCGTCACTGAGAGAGTCCAAGACCAGATCAGAGTGGTCATAAATGATTATGTTCCTGGGTTCTGTTTGCTGTTTTGAGGTTGTGGCGAAGAGTGTGGTTGATGGTGTACTGCTTTTGCTAATTAGTGTTGATGATTCTAGTTTTTGTATTGCTGATTGTGCTGCAGTGTTGTTATTTTGTGAGTTGGATGCGATTTTAGAGTATTGCGTTAGTGGGTGAATATGTTTAGTGAGGTAAATAGAGAGAGCAGTTTTATGGTCTACGGTTTCCTTTCCTTTGATGGCTGTTATTTCCTGTTGTTTTAAGAATGTTTGACATTTTTTGTGAGTCCGGTAAGTTTTTGCAGTTGATGCATGCTGGATTCTTCTGGCAACTTTAAATTTCGGAAGTGTGGAGGTCTTCAGAGCAGTTTGCACAAATTTTGTTACTTTTGCAATTTGAGATGGTATGACCAAAACGGTGGCAGTTTTTGCACCTTAACGGAAGAGGGATATAAGGGCGAACATGCATCATCTCATACCCTATCATTACTTTGTCGGATAATGAGTGAGATGCAAAGGTTTCCTGTAAAACATTGTCGCACTTCTTTTTGATTTTATAAACCTCGGTAATATTTTGTTCCCCTACAATGTCGTCTTCTGGTATGTTTCGCAGTTCATTTGAATATACTTCACCTTTTGTGTAATTCAGTATTTTGTGTTCCGCTACATGGACAGAGAAATCACTAAATAATCTGAGTTTCATTAACTTTGTGGTTTGTGCTTGGTTTTTTGTTTTAATAAGAAGACTGCCTGCTCTTGTTTTCTTGCGGGTGTCAACTTATCCAGCACAAGTGTAGTCAATCACTTTTTTAATGAGGAAGGCTGAAACATTCTGGAAGTTGCTGTCGTCTTTCCTAGTGACTACGAGAAATTTTCCTGCGTTAGATGCAAGCGCCGCTCTATTATAATATAAATATCAGTCTGGCGGTTTCTTCATTTTTTTTTTTTTTTTTTTTTTTTGCTGTTGCTGCGTTTATTACTATTTCCTTTTTTTTTTGTTTTTTGTTTTCATTTTCGTGTTATTCGCTTAAATATTTTTTGATTTCTGTTTTCTCTTATTTTCTCTTATAGTTTTTTGTTTTTTTTTTTTGTCCTTTTTTTACTTTATTGTGTGTTGTATTCTAACGGAATTTATTAAGCTGATTGAATTGAATTCGTTCAAGACTGTCTCAGTTTCTATTATGTCTCAAATTGACACTGAACTGCCGCATCTACAGTTTAGTTCGTCTAAGCTTCTATTTCCAAGTTTCTTTTTATTTGTTCTTCTTTATATATGACTAGCGTTAACCGGTGTGCGTTGCTACACCCCCTATGCGTTAATTGGGTGTTTCTTATAAAAAGCTTTGTTGTAAAATGTGTAATTAATAATTTACAATATATTTTAATATTCTATTATAACCTAAGCAACTTTAAGAATCATTTGTTCTTTTAAAAAAAATCGGTTCAGTATATTTTGCACCAAATAAAAAAAAAATTTTCAAATGGCATAAAACTATCTATATCTGGACAACAGCGCTACCTACCGGATCCAAATGTAGCAAAGAACCTGACTATAACTCTATGAGTACAACAACAAAAAAAAAACAAAATCATCAAAATTGGTCCAGCCGTTCTCGAGTTTTGCGGGGTCATGCTATTTTTTGAGTGCATTTTTATATGTATAGATGATCGATCGCCCGTAAGAAGAGAGTGAAGTGGTTCAGGTGGAGGGAGAATTTCTTCTAATTGGACTTTTCCTTGTAAGCAATACATGCCTTTCGATTCGTCCTTGAATTTCAATGCCAAGCAATGTTCACACAGCACTGACATAGTACCTATTGATGCTATACGATCGTCCTTGTAAGAAATCGAAGGATCGTAATTCATGGCAGAATTTTCTTTATTTACCCATGAATTAGTAACTCGTGCTGATGATTTTCTCTCTCTCTCAGCTCTATATCTATCCCGAAGCTGACTGAGGCGAGCCTCACGTTCCGTTGACGATTCTTATTCTCTTGCTGAACGTACTCTTTTGGCATTCACTGTACAACGACCTATGTTCGAACGACGACGTCTTCCAGACATGACTTTTTAATTTCTTGATAGTAATAATCAGCAATCAGTAATAATAAAAAAAATCTAAAATCACATTTGAAGAAACTTTGCTGTGTAAATAATAAGAAGCTGGAATATTGTAGTGACAGTAAATGCTTTTTCCATGAATTATAACACTATGCCAACTACATTAATTTTAAAGATAGGCATATTGGTATATGTGTAGTGTACCGAGTGTTCAGCGGTATATCTGTTCTTTAGCAGTACTGTAGAGGAAATATTACGGTACACTTAGCAAAGCTGGCAAGTTCGGAGGCCTGCTTGCATTAAATAACCTTCGGTCAAGGCAGCAATCCTGCCACCGAACTAGGACGCTCTGGTTTAATCTTCCATTACGTCTGAAAACTCATTGATTCGTGTATTTTATAGTGAAATTAACAGTATTTCTCCACTATTTAATGGATGTTATTATAAATATAAACCTTCCTCTTCAATCACTCTATCTATTAAAAAAAACCGCATCAAAATACGTTGCGTAGTTTTAAAGATTTAAGCGAATATAGGAAAAAAGCGACTTTGTTTTATAATATGTATAGATAGATGTATAGATATATAATAGGAACTCTATTTTCGTTTTGACTAAACTGTCTAAGTAGAAGAATGTTTCTGGAGGTGTAAAGTAATTAAAGTTAGACGTTTCAAAGTATTCTTCACTCTCGTAGAATACTGCGTTTATTAGGCTGTTATTTGTATTATCGAGACAACGGCAATGTTCACTCCACTTCAGAAAATATCATAACGTTTCGTTACCACATTCTTTTTTCAGAAAATCTGCTCTCCACACCAGTTCAAGGAGATTAAACAAATTGTTGCCTGTCAATTGTTCTCTCTTACTGGCTCATATCTGTTTTCCTCTTTACTAGTTTGTCACTAGTTCCAAGGCAATAAGAAAAGGAACTAGTGACTAACTATCGAAACGGAGACAATTGCTACCGAGCATACTACTGGGCGGCCATGGCATGGTGTACATTATCATATTGCTAGTAAAATATGTTTGTGTGCGTCTCACATAGCCTGCATTTATTTATTAATTAGTTCTAGCGACAGAAGCCTTCAGTTCAGGGGATAGTGAAGAAGGAAAGGAGGAAATTAGAAAGTGCAGGACCAGACTTGCCTTGAGCGGGAAGCAAATCCGCAACTTTTCGGATGTTAGCCCAGCTATACTCTTTTACTTGTAGTTTAAAAAAAAATACGAATATACAATATTCATACAATATATGTATGGGCATACGGAAACTTTTAAATATACAATATTAATGTCTATGGGTAAATTCGGTATGGTGAAAGTGATGATAATGAGCACAGTTTCTTTTAGAGTATTAATATTTTTTTTTTTTTTTGATGACATTTTCATCTCATAGTACGTTTGTAATATCCTCTTCTGAAATATCCCTAAAGTTGTTACAATAGAATCTTCTACGAGATCTCTTGTGAGCTTGACATGTTTGTTTTCTATGTAAAACATTTTTAGTTTCGGTAGAGTGAAATTTGAAATCGTCAAAGGCAATTTTAGTTAATGCTTTTCTTGTCGATCAGAAATTAAGCAACGCGTGGCTTCGGTAGTGTTTAGATGAGGGACCGGTCACAAACCAGTTGGCCAAAATGTGATTTTTAAATTTAAAATTTTGTTTTGTTTTTTAGTTTTTATATTATATTATATATTATAAACGCTTTGTAACTACAACAAATAAGTGGCAATACAACAAAACTCATTTTAGGTTAATATAAACTTATTAAAGATTAATAATAATAAATAAATAAAAATTAATGAAGCGGAAAATCGAATTAAATAAAATTAGAGTGAAACACTTTACGTATGCACTTTTCTGCTACAAACATAAATTCCTGAATAGCCTAATGGATAAAGCTAAAGAGCTGGCTCGGCCGATGACTCAAAACAACAGAGAGTGGGTTCGGCCCTTCCTTCAGGGGAATACATTTTTTTTATTTTCATTTTTATTTTTCTTTTCCTTCTTAAATTTTGTAAATTCAGCAAATAAAAGTCAATACAACAAAACTCATATTGGGCTAATAAAAAATTATTAAAGTTTAATAATAAAGATTTATAAATCGAAAAAGTGCAAGGGGAGGAAGAGAGAAGAATTAAATAGTCAAAGCAAAATAAGTTAAGGTGAATGTGTGAGTATGAGTATTGCCAAGCATCGTTTGCCTATGATAATGTGCGCGGGAGAGAGAGAGAGAAGAATCGATACGATACAATATGAAATAAAATGTGATTGAAAATCTTTGACTTGCAAGTGATATGAAATGAAAGTACAATTGATGAATTGATAGAATCAATAATGTATAAATCATATTTTAGTTATTATTAACCAATAATCGTCTATATTAAATAAATTGCAATTTAGTACTGAAATTTTGTATCAAACTTTCATTAATGCATTTAGTAACATAGTCATCGTGTTTCTCATGAAGGGATCGTGAGTGAAAAGCGCACTCATACATTTTTTTTTAAGCTTCGCGATATTAATTCGTTCTAAGTGCTTTAAACTCTTATCAGTTACAATTTGTTTAAAATTTTTAAATTTTCATCGTGTTTCGGCTTTTTTAGTTGTGCATGAAAGTGAATTTGCAATAATAAGTTTATTTATAAAGTTTATTAATTTTATAATTGTTTTTTCCTCTGCACTTGTATTTTGTTTTTGTAGTTTTGCATTAAGTCAAATGCAACTGCATGGTTTTTGCATTTTGAGCATTTTGAACTCTCTTTCTATTGGATATCACACTTTGTTGTTGTTTTACTTTGAAAATAGCTGCACTTGTTCCATTTGTGGATTATTGTTCATAGTCCGTTATATTTCATTGTGTATAAATCCAAATAGAAATTTTACGATTTTTTCCCCTTATTTGCCTTGTTGGAACTTGGTTCAATTTGACGTTATTATTTTCTTTTCTTTTTTTTATTTTAATTTTTTTTTTCTTAAATTTTTTATTACGATTTCCAATATGCAGCATTGCCATCGTTCATGCAATAATATAGACCGTTTTGATAAAGAAAAAAAGAAGCCTGCTGTCACCTGTTGGATGTGCGATAATGTAGCACATTTAAAGTGTGCCGGTTTGACTGGAAAATACCATGACAGGATTTATGGAATTAAGTCAGTCTGTGGTGGTACCAGATGGTCTGCTCCTGACTGCTTTAATCGTCAAGCAGAGTTTTCGGATATGTACCGACAGGTGCGTGACAAATTTTTAAAACAAGAATCTGCATCTGATCTTTTTAGAAATCATGATTTTGATCTTCCCTTGCTTTCCCTCTCAACTTCTCCTGTGCCAATGGTATTACATCTCTACATCCTCCACTGCTCTCAATTTACATATCGTCTGGTCCTCCTGATGCTGCGAATGCTCTACCTGTCAATATACCCCTTCCTGAAGCGCAATAATCATTGCCCCTTGTGCGTTTATAACTATTCTTGATTATCGCCTTCATTCCTCTAATTACTTATCTACGTCCATAAGTACAGCCTTCTTAGTACCTCCAACGGCACTGATGACCACTACTAATTCCATGCCTTCGTCTAATTCAACTTGTGCCAATTCCAGCATCTGTTCTTACTTTGATTGCTCCTCGTCGATATGTTTTCATTTTTAGGTTGGCAGCAGATACAACCTGCGAAGATATTATTTCTTATATTGAAGCCAAGATAAATGTTAAGGCGAATATTCAGATATTTAGTTTCTCGAATCCGCGTGATATTGCTTCTTTCAAAATAAGTGTCCCCGACAATATTTTTGCTACTATTTGTGACGCAAAATTTTGTCCTTAGCAACCTATTGTCTATAATTTAAACAACTACTGAAAAAATTTCGACAATATGCTAGAGTGCCTTATACTAGTTAAACTTCACTTTCAAATTCAATCTCGAAAAACTAACTTTGCAACTATAAAACTTTCTGTTCAACATCAAAATGTTCAACTAGAAATATAGTTCCCCTATCCTATAAGTACATGCACAACTAAATATGCCCGACATGATTCTTACCCAATTTTATGCACTGTTCATAATAAATTCTATCACGTTCCCCTGCCTGAGATCTCGTCCTCTGCGCGTAACATTATCCTTCCTCGAATTGGAATAAACTGTTACTAGATGAAGTGGACATCGCTCATTGGCTCACACATCCCATCTGTGTCTGACTACAACTGGCTGTGAGTAGGAGCAGAGCTTGAAAAAAATCCTCCAACGGGTCAGAGACGGGTGGATTTCTTACATATTATCTTACGATTAACTTTAAGTTTTGCTTGCTTTTCATAAATTAAATAAATTTGCTTTAAGCCTAATTTTAATCACTAATAATTATTATTATTAATTATTTTTTGGTTTAAGCTCCTGTATTAATCATTTACTTTTAAGTTGACGGTATTTTGTCAAAATTAGTTAAATAAATAAATAACTCCTTTCGAGCTATTGAGCTTGTAGTGTTCGGATACTTCTACATCAATTGAGTTATTTAAGGCGATAAGCATGATCAATTTCGTAGCTTGCATTACACTTTGTTATTTTATTAAAAATAATCTTTTCGTAATAGCATGAGTTCCTCAATTCCTCCGCTACACAGATTATCGATCACTTTTCTTAGTGGAAATGCGGGAACATTTGCCAAGGTGTTTTGACTATTTTTCTGAATAAAATTAAGTATTTTGTTCCTTTTGAAATGTTGGGTAACTTTTTGTTTTTGTCTATGCTAAAATTGAGTTGGTTTGTGCTGTTTTAGTTTTTGGTTTTATCCGGTCGCTCAGGCATGATTGTTGTTTTGTTTTGTGTCTACTGCTATAGCAGTAGAGCGCGGCAACTGTATTCGATTTTATTTTTCTCTTATTTTATTTTCTGTTCTTGTTTTTTTTTTTTTTTGATGATTATTGCAATGTATTAAAAATTGATGTTGCTATATTTTACTGTAATATAGTTGCGGTTTTTTTGTTGTTGTTGTTTTATTTGTATTTCTTATTTATTAAGTGAAAAGAACGCTAGAAAAAATCACGACCGTTCTCAAAGAGAGTGAGTTTGTGACTGACAATTCAATCATAACCGGTAGATTTTTTAGAATTCAGTTGAGTCCTAACAATAGATTCAAATTCATTTGAACTTGTTTTTAATAGAGACCTATTTGCAGAAGTTATGAATATCTGGTGAGAAAGCACAAAATTGTTTTTAGATAGATAAGGTTGGAACACGTGCTCCAGATGGTTGGCAAATACATTAGCCTTCTCTTCATCTGAGCGTGCCCAAATTCTGGTTCTATCTCTAATAGATGAATCTAGTTTCCAAAGTGAAAATCTTGTGGTTGTGTGTGATAGGTTATTAATATCGCGCATTTGTGCCTCGAGCTAATCGCTTAAAGGTGCTTTAACTGGTTTTTCGTTGCAGTTTTAGCCTTTTTTTAGCAATAGGAGATCTGTACTGTTCCTATTCTCTTCTCAATCGTCGTTTAGTAGCAACTATTTCTTGGATTTCCCTATTTGAGTAAGATTTTTCGTTGAACTAGTGAGCAACAATCGCAGGCGTTGATAGCTCAGCTGCAGCTACCAATATGACATGTAACTCATTAACCAATTAGTCGATATCACTTTCAGAGTTGATCGCAGATGCAATTTCGATGTGCGACCTTGTATTTTTTATACTCTTCACGCAAGTGAATAGCATGATAAGATTGTCATGAAGTTTGTAATAGGCAGAAAGAGCCAAAAAAATCAAAAAAAGTATGTATATTCTTGATCAGCTCGATTAGACGAATTGATTAAACCATGTCCGTCTGCCCGTCTGCCCGTCTGTCCTTCTGTCCGTCTGTATGTGTGCAAACTAGTCCTTCAATTTCTGAGCTAAAGAGAAATTTTGCACAAACCTCTTTTTTACCATACGCAGTGCATCTGTCGGAACCACCCGAATCGGACCACTAGGGGGGTACCTCCATAAACAACCCATTTGAGTTCATGTTCTTAAATGTTAGAAAAACTTTTTGAATTTTTGTCCTATCAAACTGAAACCTAGACACCATCACCTTCCAAAATAGGCCCAGGGCATTTGTTAGAACCTGCCGAATCGGACCACTATGGGGGGTACCTCCTATACAAACCCCCCTTTTGAATTCATGTTCTTAAGTATTAGAAAAACTTTTTGGTTTTTTGTCCTGTCAAACTGAAACTTAGACACTATCAGTTTCCAATATAGGCGCAAGAATTTGTCGAAACCAGCCCAATCGGTACTAGGGAGGTACTCCCATACACACCCATTTGAATTCATGTTTTTATTAGAAAATCTTTTTGATTTTTGTCCTATCGAACTGAAACTTGGGCACAATCAGTTTCCAATACATGCGCAACACGGATCCACCCGAATCGAACCACTAAAAGGGATACCTCCCATACAAACCACCCATTTGAATTCATGTTCTTATTAGAAAAACTTTTTGGTTTTTTGTTCCATCGAACTGAAACTTGGACACTATCAGTTTCCAAGATAGGCCCAGGACATTTGTCAAAACCAGCCGAATCGGACCCCTAGGGGGGTACCTCTCATACGAACCACCCATGTGAATAATATTCTATAAGATATTGAACCCAATTTGTTTTATTTGATATAAGTCTATTCGTGTGATCCTCAACTATTGCATAATCGAGTATAAGGATATCAACGGATTGGTTGAAAGTTCAAATTGAGTAACTATTGATATAAGGTTTTTATAGTTTTTGTGATATCAAATGAGTCTCAGAGACTAACATCACATCGTTACATCGTTATCCAGCTATGGCGTGAAATGTCATTTGCGTACCAATGAGTTATTTTTAAATGAGCCATTATGGGGAATTTAACTTATCCAAAATTCTCATTTAGATTGTCATCATCTCTTGAAAAGAGTTTTACATCATTAAGATTGTTTGATTCAGAGTCTGTAATAAATTCACCAACTTACTTTCACAATAATTTTGTGGCTGCGACACTGGCTTATTAGACTCATTTTGAGTTAGGCCAGTTTTTGAAATTGGTTCATTATGCTGAGACATTTCAGCCTTAGGCTTCACAATCATTTTCACACATTGTTCTTGAGAGCCTAAGCGTAGTGCAGTAGAATAAAACGCATTTGAAGTTAAAGGAATATTAAGTGATGGACACATATCTGCCGTTGATTCTGTACGGATAGACTCACGCCTAAAATGGGTGGAAATTGTCCTGATCGGGATTATCACGACTTTGTTTACAGTTTGCGGTTTCGTGCAAGACTCCACAAGCTACGCATACTGAACGAAGGGTGCAATAAGATTTTGTATGGCCATATTCCTGGCAATTTGTGCATTATATAAAATTTACACGTTTGTGAGGCTCCTCTACAGTTACCCTACGCTGAAGTAAATATTTAAGGTTGTAAATGGGATGCACTTAATTTTTCTTTAAATGCTGCAACTTTGGGGATTTTGATCACTACTTCGACCTGAAACCCTTTTTCTTGCACAGCACTTTTAATGTCTTTACAATCAACAGATTGTTTTTTTGTGAGCTTAGTTTACGCTTATTGTGGATTTGTATGTAGCGGTCAATGTCTGTTTGCACTACCGCTTCACTTTCTAAGGTTCCGTTTTGCAAGCGCTGTTTCTGACTAACTGCTGGTGTTGTCTGTTTTTTTTTTTATTATCTGTTGTTTTTCATAGATATACGTTCTAATGAATAATATTTTCATACCCTTCACGGAAGTTTGTCATGAAGTTTGTAACAAGCAGAAGGAGACCAAAAAACCACATAAAGTATATATATTCTTGATCAGCTCAATTATGCGAATTGATTAAGCCATGTCCGTCTTTCCGATTGTCCTTCTGTCTGTCTGTCCTTCTCTCCGTCTGTCCGTCTGTATGTATTCAAACTAGTCCCTCAGTTTTTGAGCTAGAGAGCTGAAATTTTGCACTAACGTCTCCTTTTATCATACGCAGTAGATTTATCGGAACCACCTGAATCGGACCAATACGGGGGTACCTCCCACACAAAATACCTATTATAAAACTACAATGAAACATTCTCTGATTTTCATGTCAAATACATTTCGTGTAAAAAAAAAAATTATTGGGATAGTTTTATTTATTACTAATAATTTTAAATATCCCAACAATTTTTTTGATATTGCTGGTCACAAGCTTCATATGTGAACGGTTAGATGGTCTGTCCTCATCGCACTTAAATTTAATTAAAACCATCATGCCGGCATCAACAGAAATAGATGCTCATAATCGTTTTCGATTGGTTTTTCGCAAAAAATATCAAACCAACAAGAAATCAAAAACTGTAAAAAGTTCTGCAAGCACCATTCTCTCCTTATGGAAGAAAATCAATTAGTAAAAACTCTTGTCAGTGATTTAAATCCAGCTAACTCAATAGCTGGCACAACTGTCACATCAAAAACAACCACATTGCTCTTGTTCCAGACACTGAGAAGATCTCAATCCAAGCACTGGTGGAACTTCAGTCATTAATTATAGTGATGCTCGCATTAATCAATTGCTTTCCAAATTTGATAAAATGATGGAAATGCAAATTAAGATTTTGAATGCAATCCTTGACATTGTTCCTATCGCTGAAGTTTACTGATAAACTTGGACTCAAGTTCCTGATTGGTGGAGACTGGAATGCGAAACATTGTCTCTGGGGATCCCACCGAGTCACTTCTAAAGGCAGAGAGTTTTATAATGGAATAATAAACAGCAGAGGGGAAGTTCTAGCAACATATCCGTATGCAAGTTATAGTCGTCCATATGCGATTGATTTTGCAGTTTATGCAGGCATTCAATCCAATGCGCTATCAATCGAAGAAAATCTGTATATTAGCTCGGACCACTGATCATTCATATGAATGTATCAGGTCACACATATTCAATTCCGCAACGAGTCTTGCCTGCTCATGCCAACATTGAGGGATTTCAGTCATGGCTGAACTCCCACATCAACCTCAATATTAAATTGACCTTGGCAGAAGACATTGACGATGCTGTAGACCTGCTTGAAAAAAACATATATGAAGCCGCAGAGTATGCCACCCCGCAACTACTGCCGCTAACGCTGTCTTCGAAGAGGTTCATGGAGATGTAGCGAATGCATCGAACGGATGACCAAAGCAGCATGGAAAAAGGCGTCAAACAAATTGAGAGAACTTCTGAAGAACATATGAGCCGAAAGGTTGATAGCTTAACGCTAAATGCTGATCCAACAAAAAGGTTGGATTTAACCTATGGAGGGCCACTAAATGTGTTGAGGTGCAGCCACATAGGCATACTCCAATAAAAGATCCAAATAATGTGTGGTGCAGGAGTGATGCTGAATGAGCTGAAATGTTTACTGAGGAGTAAGAGAATAGATTCTCGCATCTGCAACTGGCAGACCCTTCAGAGAACAAGGAAACTGTTGAAGCTTTATTGAAGAATGTTGTGGATCCGTGCCCTATAAAACACATAACTCCAAGTGAAGTGAAACAGCAGATTAAGCGCCTTAAATTCAAGAAATGTCCAGGACATGACAAAATCGATGCCAAAGTAGCTAAAGCACTTCCACATACAGGAGTTTTGTTTTTAGTGTTGTTGTGCACTGACCCCCAAACCTGGTTAATCAGAAAACATTGTTACGTCTTATAGACCGACTACACTTCTGCCATTATTCTCCAAGATGTTTGAAAGAATATTTTTGTTGGAACTGCGGGATATAGAGGAAGCTATACCTAACTACCAATTTGCCTTTCGAGCGTAGCATGAAACACAAGAGCAACTACATCGTGTTCATCACATTCTTACTGCGTTTGACTTAAAACAATACTGCTCTATAATTTTCTTGGATGTTAAGCAGGCCTTTGACGAGGTATGGATGGGCGGTCTGCTTCACAAGATCAAACGCCTCCTTCCAGCTTACCAGCATTGCCTAATAAAAAGCTATCTGTGTGGTCGAACATTATTTGTGAACATGCGTGATACGAAGTCGTCAAGAAGAAATTGGAGCTGACATGCTGAAAGGTAGTGTATTAGCACCTTTTCTGTACTCACTATATACAGCAGATATTCCAACGATAGACTCAGATGAAGCCACCATTGCTACATATGCTGTTCTGGTAAATTCTTTCTCAGCTTAGGAAGCTTCAGAGATACTGCAGTATATTGGAATTAATATAGAGAAATCAGCAAACTGCGTTTTTACATTAAGACGTGGCAATTGTCCAGTTGTCAGTTATGACTCCTCTATTATCCCGCAAGTGGATAAAGTTCGTTACCTAGGATTAATCCTGGACAAGCGACTTACATGGCGAGCTCTTATAAAATCTGTCACTGCATGTTGATATCCGAAATTGCGAAGACTTGATTGGTTGTTTCTGCCATCTAGTAGATTGTCACTAAATAATAAGAGCCTAATTTACAGACAAGTAGTATCCCCTGTCTGTATTACGCGATTTCAATCTGGGGCTCTGCTGCTGCCAACCAGGGTTTGAATTGCTGACTTTAAAATAGAAAAAGCAAAGAAATCATTTCTTTGCTTACATTTTTCTAAGTACAATATGAGAGTTTGCTAAAGCTAACTGAGCATGTGTTTATTAGCGAAGCGTAAGCAAAACGCAAATGCTTTTATTTTTTTTTTGTAAATTTATAGTATTTACTAGCCTTACCCGGCGTGCGTTGCTACGTCCCCTGTGCGTGCCCAGTTATTAAAAAAAAAAGAAATGGGCCAAGTGCAAGTGAGACTCGTACACGGAGGGGTTTGTATGGGAGGTACTCTTCCTAGTGGTCCGATTTGACTGATTCCAACAAATTTACCGCACCTATGTTAAAAACTTATAGTGTCTAAATTTCAGTTCGATAGAACAAAAAACAGAAAAGTTTTTCCAATAAGAACCTGAATATTAATGGGGCTTTGTATGGTCCGATCAAACTGAAATTTCGACAATATAAGTTTCTGATGTATACCCACCAACCATCCAAATTTCAAGATAGTGGGATTACTGGATCGTATAGCTGCCATACAAACCAAAATGTTTCTTGTATTGGGACCCCTTTAAGTTTTCGAAAATATTTTAGTTTTAGTATTTGTTGCTGATGCCCGGATAGAACTACACATTCTCTGAAAATTTCAACCCTCTAGCTATTGCGGTTTTTAAGACATGACCCGAGGACGGACAGACGGACGGACGAAAAAAAAACCTATCCTATCCTATGTCCGTCTCCTGGTTCTAAGCTACCTCCCCACCGATTTTCAGCCAAATCGGTTCAGCCATTCTTGAGTTATAAGTGGTGTAACTAACACGACTTTCTTTTATATATATAGATGTAGGATCTGGCAAGGAGACTAGGAGCGGATTGTCCTACATGGTAACGCTATAGTATAAGAACTACTGAGCGCGCGAGAGTGACTGTTGATCGTTAGGGTGAGTTAGTCGCTCACGTTCGTTGTTTGAGTGAGGTCGTAGTCGCTCACGTTCGTTCAGGGAGTAAGGTTGAATTCGGTTTAAGTTATGTTACTTAATCAAATACATAAAGATAAGAAACTGTATATATTTACTACTATATTAAAGAGAAACTACATAAAATGAATTGAAATAATAAAGATAAATATTATTAAATCTTAAAAATAAGGAAATCTTACAAATTGGGGGCTCAGCCGAAGATAAAAATTATTTAAAATAACTAAAAGTAAATAGTTAAATTTACTTAATGATAGACAATAAAAAAAAACACGCCAGTGACAAAGTGGTATTGGTGACGCGCAGAATTTTGGCGCCGATTAACCAAGAGCGAACGGTGATACGAAAAGAGACAAGCCGATAGCAGCAGACAATTTTGAGGATCAGAAGAACGTCGTGGGTGACAGCAGATTGCTACGACTAGAAGGCGTCAGTTTAGCGACAGAAGAGCGGTTCAGTTGTGGTGACAGCTGAAAAGACGACGGCAAAGGCAGCGGCTGATTTGTGCGTTGTGAGAGCTGAGTAGCAACGAGACGTGAACGTCGTAGATGACAGCAGTGGTAGCAGTGAAAGGCGTCGTAGAGACTGGAACTTCGAAATTGGTTGTTTAGCGACAGAAGAGCGGTTTGGTTGTGGTGACAGCTGAAAAGACGACGGTAAAGGCAGCGGCTGATTTGTGCGTTGTGAGAGCTGAGTAGCAACGAGACGTGAACGTCGTAGATGACAGCAGTGGTAGCAGTGAAAGGCGTCGTAGAGACTGGAACTTCGAAATTGGTTGTTTAGCGACAGAAGAGCGGTTCAGTTGTGGTGACAGCTGAAAAGACGACGGCAAAGGCAACGGCTGATTTGTGCGTTGTGAGAGCTGAGTAGCAACGAGACGTGAACGTCGTGTGGGACAGCGGGGGTAGCAGTGAAAAGGCGTCGTAGAGACGGGAACTTCGAAGTTGGTTGGTACGTTTTAAAAATGGTAAATATACTAACATAGTGAATTAAGAATAAGAAAAGTTAATTAGAAAAGTAACATAAGTCTTAAGGTAATTTAAGAATATTAATTTGTAAAATGGAACTTGACCAGATCCTTGCACTTCGAGTTGATGGGCTGCGGAAAAAATTGTCTGAGTTGGGATTGGTGACGCAAGGTAGGAAAAGGGACTTACAGAATAGATTGCTTACTCACTTCGGTATTCAGGATGAGGATGAGGAAGAAGTTGAGGAAGATGAAGTGTCTGTAGTAACAGCGTTAGATGGTTTGAGTGGGGAAACACAGAATAGGTCCTGGTTCACATTGAAAGATGTAGAAGAAAGTGTGTCGCAGTTCTCTGGCTCTAATGTTCCTGACGTCAATCAGTGGATAGAAGAGTTAGAGGAATGTGCGATAACAGTTCAATAGAGCCAATTGCAATTGTTCATCTATGCAAAACAGTTGTTGACAGGAGCGGCAAAGTTGTTTGTGAGGAGTCAAGGAAATGTTAGGGATTGGAGTACTTTAAAAAGGGAATTACAACGAGAGTTTCAAGTAAAAATATCAGCAGCGACTGTGCATAGGAGATTGAGTCAGCGACAGCAAGGAAAGGGAGAAACTTTACAGGAATTTTTATATGCATTGATGGATATCGCCCGACCAATAGAAATAGATGAAGAGAGTTTAATAGAGTATTTCGTGGAAGGGGTACCTGATTCAAAAGCAAACAAGATTATGTTGTATCAGGCCAGAAACATCAAGGAGTTGAAGGTCCAAATTGAAGTGTATAACAGATCACGACATTCAACTAAGCCAGCCTATCGAAATGTGCACAAAGCTGAAGGAGCCACAGAAAGAGTGAGAGATAAAGTATCAAGTACAGGAAAAGAAAAAAGGTGTTTTAACTGTGGAGATACATCACATATGAAGAAAGACTGTACCAAGAAAAACTTCACATGCTTTAGATGCGGGCAAACAGGTGACCTGGGCGGCAAACTGTAGAGTTGAAGTAGAAGTAAAAACAGAAAAGAATACGAACATTGTTCAGGAGGACATGGTAAGGTGTAAGCCATCAAGTTTATTCACCTCATCTGGACTAGAGCTGAAAGAAATATGTTATTACACGGTAAAGTTTAGAGGTCTTGTAGATACTGGAGCAGATTTATGTTTAATACGACGAAGTGTGTTTTTGAAACTTGGGAATCTACCTTTGACGGGGTCAGGAAGAAGTCTGACTGGAATCGGAGAAAGCCAAATAATCACGTTGGGTAGTTGCAAGATAAAGGTAAAGATAGATGGTATCTGTATGCAGTTAGAGTTTCATGTAATTTCGGACGAGGATATGGGCTTCGAAGCGATCTTAGGCAGGACAATTTTAGACAGCGTGGATATGCAAGTGACTAAAACTGGAACAAAATTATTGAGTAAGACAAAGAAGAATGAACTGATTAAAGGGGAAAACTCATGTGAGAAAGTACTAAAAGAATTTGGAAACATGTGCTTAATGAGTTCAGAACAAGCTGTTATAGAGTTATCCCATTTAACGCAGTCACAAGCGAGTGTGGTCCGAAGTTTGATAAGAAACTATAAGCCAAAACGAAATAGCGATGCACCAGTAGAAATGAAGATTTTATTAACTGATGAAAGACCAGTGTATCAATCTCCTAGACGTTTAGCGTATTGTGATCAACAGGTTGTGGATGATCAGATTCAAGAATGGCTAAAAGAAAAAATCATAAAACCAAGTACGTCAGAGTATGCATCACCGGTAGTGTTAGTAGCTAAGAAGAACGGCAAGAAACGGTTGTGCTGCGATTACCGGAAATTAAACGAAAAAATTATAAGAGACAATTTCCCAGTGGCTCATATGGATAGTGTTATCGAGAAATTACAAGGGGCGACTGTTTTTACTACATTAGATCTAACCAATGGCTACTTTCATGTGCCAGTGGAAGCAGAGTCACAGAAATATACATCATTTGTGACGCAGAGTGGACAATATGAGTTTAAGTATGTACCATTTGGCATTTCTAATTCACCAGCAGTATTTACTCGGTTCATAGTGACAGTATTGAGAGAGTTAATTACTGACGATTATGCAGTTGTGTACATGGATGATGTTATTATTCCAAGTAAAAATATTGAGGAAGGGTTAATGAAATTAGAAAGAGTATTGCAGGTGGCGGCACAAAATGGTTTAAGATTAAATTGGAGTAAGTGTCAGTGGCTCCAGGAAAAAGTGAACTTTTTAGGATATGTCATTGAAAGGGGCACCATAAAACCAAGTGAAGAAAAGATTTTGGCTATAAAGAATTTCCCTATACCAAAAGACAAAAAGGCGATACAACGGTTTTTGGGGTTGACATCATACTTTCGAAAGTTCATTGAAGGATACGCGGTGATGGCCAAACCACTGTCAGATATGTCAATTGGTAGCATTTGAGCAATTGAAATCTGCATTGGTGTGTGAGTCCGTTTTGAGAATCTATAATCCAAAATTACAGACTGAGATACATACGGACGCATCAAAGTATGGATTTGGGGCAGTGTTGCTACAGAAGGACTCTGAAGACGGTTTATTTCACCCAGTTCAATATATGAGCCGAAAGACTAGACCCTGTGAGGAGAAGTATCATTCGTATGAACTTGAAGTTTTGGCAATTATTGGTGCGTTAAAGAAATGGCGAATTTACGTATTAGGGCTCAGGTTTACTATTGTAACAGATTGTAATGCTTTCGCAATGACCATGAGAAAGAAAGATATTCCTTTGAGAGTAGCACGGTGGGCGATGTATTTACAAGACTTTGACTATAAGATTGAACATCGCACTGGGTCAAAAATGAGGCACGTGGACGCCTTAAGTCGAGTTGCTTGTTATATGCTTACAGATACCATAGTACATCGGTTGAAAGAAGCACAGTTGTCGGATGAATGGACTAAGGTAGTAAGAATGATCGTAGAAAAAGAGGGGTATGAGGACTTCTACATTAAGGATCAAATCTTGTTTAAGAATCCTAACCGTGAGTTGATTGTAGTACCATCGCAGATGGAAGAGGAGATCATTCGAACGGCACATAAGCAGGGGCATTTCTCGTCAAAGAAAACCCAAGATTTAGTAGAAAGATCATATTATATCCCAAAGTTGAAAGAGAAAACAGGACGGGTGGTGGAAAGTTGTGTTGAGTGCATAATAGTTAATGCGAAAGCGGGAAAGAAAGAAGGATTATTAACATCAATTGATAAGGGAGACCGACCGCTGATTACTTACCATATCGATCACGTAGGTCCAATGGAGATGACGAATAAACGATACAATTACATCCTAGTGGTAGTAGACGCATTCTCGAAGTATGTTTGGTTATATCCTGCTCGAAGCACAGGCGTTGAGGAGGTGATTGGTAGTTTGGAAAAGCAAGCTGTAACATTTGGTAATCCGTTGAGGATAATAACAAATAGAGGTAGCGCGTTTACCTCGAGCGTCTTTAAACAGTACTGTGAGGAGCAAGATATACAACATTTGCTAATTACACGGGGAAATGGTCAGGTAGAGCGAATGTATAGAATCATAGTACCCATGTTGTCGAAACTGAGTCAGGGGAACCCAGCGTCCTGGTACAAGCAGGTGGGTAAAGTACAACAAATAATCAATGATACACCACCAAGAAGTACAAAAGTAGCACCTTTTAAGATTCTAACAGGGCTAGACATGCGTGTACCACCAAATACTGATTTGAGAGACTTAATAGAAGAAGCGTTGGTAGACGAATTGGAAAGTTACAGAGAACAAGTTAGAGACGACGTACAGCAAAATATAACAGCTCTGCAGGCGGAAAGCAAACGGTCAGCTAATGAAAAGAGAAAGGAACCCAGAATGTATAATCTCAACGAGTTAGTAGCCATCCGACGTACACAGTATGGTGTGGGATTGAAACTTAAGGGGAAGTTTCTAGGACCATACAAGGTAGTCGCGAGGAAGAAGCATGGGCGGTATGATGTCGAAAAGATCGGCAATGGAGAGGGTCCGTGTAGAACATCGACTGTAGCAGAGTATATGAAGCCTCGGGGTAACCGATTCGAGACGAATGGTTCGTCAGGAGGGCCGAATGTAGGATCTGGCAAGGAGACTAGGAGCGGATTGTCCTACATGGCAACGCTATAGTATAAGAACTACTGAGCGCGCGAGAGTGACTGTTGATCGTTAGGGTGAGTTAGTCGCTCACGTTCGTTGTTTGAGTGAGGTCGTAGTCGCTCACGTTCGTTCAGGGAGTAAGGTTGAATTCGGTTTAAGTTATGTTACTAAATCAAATACATAAAGATAAGAAACTGTATATATTTACTACTATATTAAAGAGAAACTACATAAAATGAATTGAAATAATAAAGATAAATATTATTAAATCTTAAAAATAATGAAATCTTACATTTATTACATCTCCTATATCTATGAATAAGACTAACAATAAGGTTTAAACTCTTAAAAATTAATACACGTATGTCCTTCCTACAATGAAGAGGAAGGGGGGCACTACGAGCCTCTAAGTAAGCAAACAGGCAGCACGATCATTACGAATCAGGCGAGATGAGTTCCTTGTATGGACAAGGACCCTGGCTAGAGAATTAACGTGTCGAACTAGTTTGTCCATGTAAATAGCTTTACGCTTGGAACATTCTTCTTTTACTGGTGGTACTTCCAGGTCTAAGTGAATGTCTTCATTCCTGATATACCATGGAGCTCCCGTGATTATTCTAATTATCTTGGATTGGGCTCGTTCTATAACTTCAATGTTACTCGCGCTCGCGGTACCCCACAATTCAGAACCAAAACTCCAAATTTGTTTCATAACAGAGTTATACAGCATCACCTTGTACGCAAGTCTCAGTCCAGATTTAGAATTGATTAGCCAGTGAAGATTTTGGGCCCTTAGTTTCATATATATCTTTTTAGCTTCTATATGTTTCCGCCAAGTAAACCGTCTGTCCAGATGAACGCCAAGATAAGTTACCACTTGAGTTTGAGGAATTGTAACACCATTTAACGTTACTGGAGAACAAGTCCGTCGGTTCAATGTAAATGTAATGTTCTTATATTTCCCCTCATTGATTTAAATTCTCCAGTTGGATAACCAGTCCTAAAGGCTTTTAAGGTGAGCATCCAAGCCTGCAGAAGCTTTAACTGGACAACGGGAGCGAATGATTACGGCAGTGTCATCAGCAAAAGTCGAAGTAACAATTTGGTTACTGTTGGAATGTCCTTAGTGCATAACATGTATAGAGTTGGTCCCAAGACACTACCTTGGGGAACTCCTGATTTTATCATAAAACATTTGTAAATTGTGTTTAGTCACCGACCGCCAAAAAACGTTCTCCAAGGCTATAAAAGAAATTTTTAAACACATCTGCAGATATTGAAAATCGTGGAGAACAATATACATCAGATATCGTCAGATTACCATGACGCATTTGCAACCGAACCGAAGTTGCTTGTAGATAACTAGATGAGTGTAGCTCTAGGGTCTGATGTTTAATACGCTTTCTTGTAATAATGCATGTACCACCATGAGCCTTTCCATCCGGATGATTTGTTGTAAAAACTATACTTAGTCTGTCATAAAGAAGATGTTTTTGCTAGTCAAATGAGTCTCACAGACTAACATCACATCTACATTGTTGTCCTCTAGATACTTCATCAACTATAGTTTGTGCTGTGAAACGCCATTTGCATTCCAGTGAGTTATTTTTAAATGAGCCATTATGGGGAATTTAACTTATCCAAAATTTTCATTTGGATTTTCATCATCTCGTGAAAAGAGTTTTGAATCATTAAGATTGATTGATTCAGGGTCTGTAATAAATTCTCCAACATATATTCACACTGGCTCATTATACGCATTTAGGGTTGGGGTAGTTTGTGAGATTGGTTTATTATGTTGAGACATTAGAGCCTTAAGCTGCACAATCTTTTTCGCAGTTTGTTGTTGAACACCTAAGCGCAGAGCACATGCATACGACTCATTTGAAGTTAAAGGAATATTAGTTGGTAGACACATAACCGTCGTTGATTCTGTACGGATAGCCTCACGGCTAAAACGGGCGGAATTATTTTGTGGCTGCAAACGGTTCTCCAACTCCTTATATACAGGGCAAGGTCTATAATTGGCTGTATGATTGCCCCACAGTTACTGCCTTTTTTTATGTCAGTATTATCACGACTAAGTTTACAGTTTGCGATTTCATGCAAGTCTCCACAAGCTACGCATACTGAACGAAGGGTGCAATAAGATTTCGATTGGCCAAATTCCTGTCAATTTGTGCATGGCACAGGAATTACTCGTTTGTGAGACTCCTCCACAGTTACCCTACTGCTGATAGGTATAATAGTTTCTCTTAGTCTCCCTAAGGTAATTGGTTAGTTTATTTCCGTATACATTTGAACCTATGTGTCTTTAATATTACCCTTGGTAATGAGGACAATATGAAAGTTATTATTGTCAACTATTCTTTCGATTTCTACAATCGTATTCGAGCTCTCTTCACGAACATGTAATGAAGGTGTTGCGGGTTTCGATTTCAAGAGTTTTCGTCATCGTTTTGAGTAGGTTCATCCTTTTCAGCATGTAGTTAGAACCTATTTCTTGCCAAAAGGCTTTTCTTTGCATTATTATTTTTTTGTGGGCTTAGTTAACATTTATTGTGGATTTGTATGTAGCGGTCGATGCCTGTCTGCACTGTCGCTTTATTTTCCAGGGTGAGTGACTAGTGCTTACTGCACTAGAAACAGAACAGGAGAGTAAGATCGTGCTCAATCTACGGGCGGCTGAGCGGTTAATAAGGAACCTTTGTTTTTTTTCCTGGTATAACGAGAAGTAAGCATTTCTCGCTGTCATTATTGGTGCTGTTAAAATAAAATTTATTAACTGCGAGCTAAACATCCGATCAGTAAGACTGCTCAAAAGCAAATGCGAAAATAAAAATAAATCACTTGGCTGAACTAACGAAGTATTTCGTTTTCAGCTTTCGCAGTTCAGCAGTAGCGAAATTTTCAAAAGAAATACTGTTGCAGCGACAGCAAGTCGCCCACAATTTTTCTTTAAGGTATTGCTTATATTAGTTTGGCTGTCCTTAACATAAGCAAGCAATAATTTCATTGCATTTTCGTTTGCTGTTTCTGAACTCAAACGATTGGCTGCAATGATCGTAAGCAAGCAAAAATTTGAATATTCTTTCGTTTACTCCCGTTCAGTTCAATTGTTCTTTGAGGATAATATTTTTATATCATGGCACCGCGTGTAAATCGAAAACATATAGGAAAATGTTTTGATTTGGTTAAAGGTGAAGCAGTATGTAAGCTTTGCTCACATAACTTAATAGAATTTTTAATTTAAAGACACACGTGAGTAAAGTTTCTCACATTAAAGAGGAAGAATTTGTAAATGAGGACAATGGTGGGTCTTCCGTCAACAATACAATAAAAAAATTTAGAAAGCAAGTAGTGAAAATCCCCTTTTATCTCTCAAAATAGACAGTGCGACTCGCTTGTCGTGAAATGTGTTTGGCATTAGTGCACAATTCATTAATAAAAATTAAATACAATCACGTATATTGGGTATGATAGAGTTGAAGGGCTTAGGAGCAAGCACGTCAAGAAATTTGGCAACAGAAATATTGAACCAACTAACAAAATATGACATAAGCTTAAGCCAAATTGTTTCCATTCCGAATATGATCAAAACAACGAAAATTTTGTCACACTGTAGCATTTTTGAAGATGAACACGACGGACACGATGGGAATGACACCTATTTGAAGAACACTCAAATGTTTGAGGATGCGTCTACAATTGACTTGGGTAGCATTCAAAAATGTCGCTGTGCGGCTCATACAGCGCAGCTATGTGCATTAGACGTAACGAAGGATGCCGCAATAAAAATATTTTTATTCAGCTGCAGAAACTTGGTAAAATTCATTGAAAAAACCATCCAACGGTTTTCGTGATATTTTTGAGCTTAAAAGCTTGAAGATGCCCCCGCTTGGATATTTTATTCAGAATTGAACCAATCTTTACATAGTACAAAGCAAAGTCGAAATGTCAAGATTACTTCTAAACCATGCAACCTATTTTGCTACGGTTTTCACTGATAATTAAAGAATTTTCTTAGAAAGGTTTCCATCTACATAAATAATTGATTCAATAATAAAAATATTTTATTCATTTTCATTCACTATACATATACATTTTTTTTAAGGGTAGACATTAACCATACAAATATTTGCGCAAATGTTATATTGGTTGCCAACGATACAAGTTACAACAACAGTGGCGCGCAACCATTGTATCAAAGTTTGGTAAGACTTTTTCAATATTTGTTACATGCCCATAATAACTACAAACAGTCTTTCAAAACTGCTATTGAGAGCGTACCGCCATGAACACCAGACTTTAATATCGTAATCCATGCAAATAAAATGCCTGCTCGAGAATACATCGGCCGTTATAATGTCCCATTTACGAGTGAGGTTGCAGTTGTGATAGCTGGACAACAATTTGATAAACGAGATATTGTATTGCACAATCGTGACGACAACTTGCGCAGAATATCCGAATTGCACCAATCTTATGACAGCTTACAGTATCCTTTGATGCTATGATGGGGAGAAGACGGATATGCTATAAATATTAATCAATGACAATTAACAAATCACAAGGTTAAACATTCAACGTTGTGGGATTAGACCTGAGCATTGAGTGTTTTAATAAAATTTCTTGCTATCAATACAAAACCGATATTTTTTAAATTGGACCAGTGCAAAGCAAGGCGGGTTGCTTGTTTAGAATAAATCTATTGATGAAAGTTTTGAGTCAAATGATAGTTTTGGGGGTTTCGTTGAAGCATATTGCACTGCGTTTGAGCCCCTTCAGCACACAATAGTGAAATTCCAGCAAGAACAACTACATTATGGAAACTTTTATGCTGAATGGAAAAATGTCGAATATGCACTGAAAAAATAGTTGCTAAAGGCGACAAAAAATATATAGAGAAAATAGCAAAAAGCCTTTTACATAGTATGTAAAACAGAACTTCAAAACTCTTAAACAATGATAGCTTAATTTCGTGCCATTACCTCGATCCACGTTTCAACCACACATTGACTCTGACTCAAAAGCTTAAAGCAGTTATCTATCTTAAGGAACTATATGAAAGAATCAAAAGTATAAATATACATTTTGCACAAACAAACAATATGCAATTGCCGTGTTCATCATTAGAAAACGAGCACTTTAAAGAAGCAGCAGATGAATACCTGAATGAATATTTAACAAAAAATTTTATGCCGATAACCAATGCAGGCATAAACGAATATATACATACAAAAATTGAAATTCTACAGCTACTCTTTTTACGAGTAGACTCCAATGTTGTTTACTTTTGGAGCGATAAGCAGCATAGTGATCCCGAACTACACGCTTTAAGCAACATTTGCTTTGCGGTTCCACCAACTCAGGTTATGTCTAACATATTTTAATAGAACTAAATACATATTTTATTTGAAAAGATTTCTTTTTTCAGATGACTATTGAACGTGCCTTCTCATCATTAAAACTTATTTTGACAGACAACCGGAACCGGATTTATCAGGACACTCTTGAAAACTTCTTACTAGATGAAGCAATTGAAGATTTACCATTTTTCGAAGAAAGCGATTAAGAACTATACCATCTATACCTTAGTACATTTCGTAATACATAAGTATAATACATATTTCAAAATTTAAACATAAGTACATAATTATTACCTATTAAAAAATTTTAAAAAATTAAAATTAGAGAAAACTAGAAAGAAGGTTATCTTCGACTATGCCGAAGGTGAAATACTCTTCACGGGACGCAGTGAATGTTTCATTGTAGTATTCAAATGGGTGGTTTGTATGGGAGATTTTGGATGTGGAAATTATTTATGAAATTACAACGCCAAACTGTGTTCCAATTTTTCGTATTATCAATTTTTTATAGTTACCGCCTGGTAGCAAAATTAAAAACGTGTTTACCTTAAAAAAGCACACAATTTGTTGGATAATATCAGTATACACAGTAAAGCAAGAGAGAATTTCAGTATACACAACAAAGAAAGTGAGAGAGATAAGCAGCAGCACAAGCATAGTAACCTAGAAACCGTTTTGAATTTTTTTGTTCATGGAAGTGTTTGTGTCATCATGTCAATAAATAGAAAATAAATAGACTTAGTTACGCGAAAACAGAAAAACCAGAAAACAATGGTCACAGTGCAGCGTACTTAAAACTAATTCAAATGAGATAAGAGCAGCAATTCATAATTTAATCCCAAAGAAAGCGCCTGGACACGATCTCATCACCCCCAAGATGATTATTGAGCTATCAAACTGTGCAATATCATTCATTGCAATGCTCTTTAACGCTTTACTCAAAGTGGGCTACTTTCCAGCTCTTTGGAAGAAGTCTGTAGTAGTTATGATCCCTAAAGTTGGTAAAGACAAACCAATGGTATTTTCATATCGGCCTATAAGTTTGCTGCCGGTGCTATCAAAATTATTTGAAAAAATTTTTATTAAAAAGCTCATACCATATATAACCGCAAACAACATTATCTCCACACATCAATTCGGGTTTCGATCAAAACACAGTACAATCCAGCAAGTAAACCGTGTCACTATGGGTATCAGAACGGCTTTTGAGCACCGAGAATACTGTTCAGCTATATTCATTGATGTTGCTCAAGCTTTTGACCGTGTATGGCATGTTGGTCTCATTCACAAAATAAAAAGTGTGCTTCCACAGAACTCACACCAACTACTAGAGTCATACCTTACTAAAAGGTTATTCGTGGTGAGATGCACAAATTTCACCTCAAACGAGTACCACATTAATGCTGGCGACCCACAAGGCAGTGTTCTCGGTCCGCTCTTATACGTCATTTTCACTGCTGACATACCTACAAATACCCGCCTTATGACATCAACCTTTGCGGATGACACTGCAATCATCAGTCACTCTCGCTGCCCCAAAAAAGCGACGAAAGAGCTAAGTGATCATTTACAACTGGTATCGAACTGGCTAGACAATTGGCGTGTAAAAGTCAATCCGGATAAATGCAAGCAAGTAACATTCACCTTAAACAAGAGACACTGCCCGTCCACCGTACCACACTGTACTGAAGTCACCTACCTTGGAGTACATTTGGACAGACGACTCACCTGGCGGAAGCATATAGAAGCCAAAAATAATTCCATAAAATTAAAGCTAAGCCTCTATCTAAAGGTGCTGTTATATAACAGCTTAATAAAGCCTATCTGGACATACGGTTCCCAGCTTTGGGGGAACGCAAGCCCAAGTAACGTTGAAGTCATCCAAAGAGCCCAATCAAAAATACTTCGTTTCTTAACAGGTGCATGAAACAAAGATATCTTGTTAAGCTCTCGGAACATCCTAATCGCTCCCGCCTTCGTCGGAATGAGTTTCCTGCCCCATAAACCTTGGAGGACCACGCAACACTGGAAAGTTTCTTTAGCTCACCACTATAGAAACTTTTAAAACTTCATTACTTGGTTTTTTAAGATTCCTTAATTATTGTTAGGCTTTGTGTTGTATGCAAAGTGATGGAATAAATAATAAAGAACGCAAAAAAAAAAAATCATTTATTCTGTATTTGCTATAACAAGTGCGCTTGCTACCCCCTATCAGTCAAGTGCTTCGAGTGATTTTTTAGGCATGGCTGCTGGAGAATCTGAAATCCGTTTCTTGGCATAAATGAAATGGTATAAATGAAATAACTTAAAGAAAACCTGACAGAGAGTGTTATTCTTTGTTTTCCCTATAAACTACTTAACCATGGTTGTGGTAGCACTACAATCAAATAGCATTTAGACAAAGAACAAAAGAATACTTGCTTTGTGACGTTGTAAACAGTAATAATTTCTTGCCGGTATTTTCCAATTTGCAGATTCAGCCAAAAGATAACGAATATCATTTGAATTCTACTAGTTAGTGTTTGTTTCTAGCAACATGTTGCTGAAGTCATAATGTTGATAACAGATTCAGCCAGAATCAAAGAAGGGAAATTTTTTTATAATTTTGATATAATACGGATTCAATGGTAATTTTTCAATTGTTCAATTTGCTTAAGTTTCAAATAATGATTTTTATTGTAAAGATGTTAACAATAATGTGTAGATTAAGCAAGAAACAACTTTTTAACTAAAGAGTCACAATTCAAAATATACGATTTCTGACTTTATGATGTTGAAGTGTTCGATATACCCAGATTAATCAAAATAAATAAATTTTAAAACGGTTTTCTGTGCAAAATAGTAAATCAGACATGACAATGAGATCAAAACAAAAACTAATTACTTCAATGACTACCGTTATCAAAAAAAAAAAATGTAGAAAGAGGGATTTAGGCAAAAATTTTAAACAATTTCGTGCGTCATTTGTTTGAGAACATTGATGCTGATAACACTAAGTTCGGCCGTAAGTGACAACATTCATTTCAAATTCCATATTATTTTGAAAATATATTTAATTTAAATTGGTTTTTTGTAAAACACACACCAATATATTCCGTTCGTCAGATTGCAGAAAAAATTGGAAGAAGAAAAACCGCAGTACATATTATTTTTATAAGAAACAAATTAAATTATGGAAAAAACCGGAAAGGGCGTACATCCAAAGAGACCACTGCTGCAGAAGATCGACTAATAATTCATACAGCTTCAAATTTTGCAAAGACAGCATCAAAAATAAAAGCAGAAACCGGTGTAGCAGCCAGTGTTTCCATAGTATGAATAGTAATAAATGCTTCTTCGTCGGAGAAAACTAAAGACAAAACCCCCGTTGACTAAGCTTCGTCGAAGTGACGACTGCTTTTTGCGCGTGACAAAATGTCTTGGACTTCCCAATAGAAACGAGTAGTTTTTTCAGATGAAAAAAAAAAAATTATTCTTGATGGCCCGGATGGATACAATT
>JBAMAW010000673.1:0-46595 GCA_037043295.1 Amiota minor | reverse complement strand
GGCTGCTCGAAGACGAGAGAGAGATGAAGATCAATTATTTGTGTTGTGTTGGCCCTTGCTCAACGAACTTTGTTGTATATTTTTTCAGACTATTTATCAAAAACAAAAAAAAAAAAAAAACGAAAAGGGGTTGAGAATTTTGTCTTTGCCTATTTATATATAGATAATCTGCATTGCTTGCCACTACACTCAATACATTACGTTTTCTCTCAACAATGTTAGCAGATAATTTATTTGATTTTGTCCTTCTATCTTCACCCTCTTGCAGAAATTTTGGTACATGTTGCCACAACTCAGATTCTTCAAATTCCTTAGGAAGTGTGTCCTTAGATAAAATATCCGCAGGATTATGCTCGGTTGGAATATGTCTCCATAACATGCCGTGATTGAAGAAACACATCATGTTTTACACGACTGGTGCAACCAAACCAAGTGGGTCGTAACAATGGCCAGCACTTGGCGTCTGGTAACACGATCAGCAACATCAAACAAAGACAACGAAAATAAGAAATCGTTCTGCTTCGGGTCCCATAGAAACCCAAGCATTTTATACAATCACTACCATCGCTAAAAATTTGTTGTTCTCTCCTTGAATACTCAACCGCTTGCAAGACAATATCATCACTTGACCACCACTTTCTGAGCATGAACTTTCCTTGTCAAAGTAATGTATTTGTTTGTGATATGATATGCAATACTTCTTCCTCTGTACTGCCACCTGAGATGAGATCGTCAACATAGATATCGCGCAATACTACCTTTGAACCAAGAGGAAAGTCAAGAATGCGAGGGGTTTTGTTCCATAGGTCACTGTGTCCAATCTATATATTACGATATACTATATACTGTAGATAAGAGTCTGGTTTTTCTATCCGCACACAACTATACATCTTGCATATATCTGCTTTAATAGCAATCTTGTGAGATCGAAAGCAAAGAAGTGTCTCAACTAATTTTTGGTTGTATTACAGGTCCTGCCATTAATATGTCATTAAGGGATTAACCAGTAGAGGTTCGAGCTTTCAAAACACAATGATGAGGTAAAAGTATGATACTATGTTAGGTGGTACTGAGCTAATCGAAGTCATGTGTTTGTTCTCAATGTATTCCTTAAAGAATGCCGAGTATTGTTGTTTTAATTCAGGATAACTAATTAATTTCCTTTCCAATGTTTTCAGTCGGTTTACTGCTTGCATGAAAGAATCACTCAATGAACTGGAATCGACCTTTGTTGGCAATCGCACCACATATTTGCCAGTACCTAAACGACGAAAGCTGCTAATGAAATATTTCTCACAATTCAGGTCTTCTTTTATTCTCTTAATACTTTGCTGATTATGCCCTTCAACTTCTCAAAAGCTTTTATTAATTCATGTAGGGTATAATCAGATTCGTCATCCACTAACTCAGCACTAACAACTGTGCAGCATGAAATTTGCTTCACTGGATAACTGACATTTCCAGAGACGATCCATCCTAATATGCTGTTTTGAAGAATACGCAAACTTGGATCTAACTGTATTTGTCCTACGCACATCAGATCGAAGAATAAACTAGCACCGATAAGTAGATCAATTCCTTGCGAATGATGAAAACCTGAATCTGTAAGCATAATATTTGCTGGAATAATAAATTGAACAGATTGTTGTAGAAACGACAACAGCTAAAAATAATTTATTGTATTTTCCATTTACAGATTGCAATCCTATCATAATACTTTCCTTTGCAATTATATCTGATTTACCAAATCCTGAAATTATAGTTGTGGATTTAGTTATTTTGTCTTCTGAATCGATTAGATAGCATGTGGTGATGCAATGAATCTGTGAAGCTGAATCGAGCAATGCTCTACATTGAAACAAAATTCCACTTCGACCCTTGACCATAACTATGGCAGTGGCGAGCATAGTTACGGTTTTCGATGAATGGATTTTACTAAGCAATGTAGCAGGATTAGAGTCAATGACAAGAGCACTTTGATGTTCCGATGAGTTCAAATTTCTATCTGAGATTTGTTGATTTATATGCAATAGCGGTTGACGTTTGCCAGAACATGTCTTGCACCAACCTGATTTACAATCTCTTACGAAGTGGCACAAAACAATTGATGCATAATTTCAGTTTTTTTGGTTTCTTTAAGGCGAAGGAAAGGTGACGAATTTAGAAACAATGGACAACTTGCGATAATATGTTCAGCTTGACAATACACAGCGCATATTAAAATTTACAATTTTGGTTACAAAAGATTTTCTATTTGGTGATCTTTTAGAATTCACATGCTTGCCTGGCGTATTTGTTGCCAAGTCCAAATCCACCTTTTCCATCAGCCTTGCTCTGCGTTTGCAGAAAGTTGCCATTGAATCCCATGAAAGTAAGCCATGCATAGGCATTTGCTCCTCCCATTTTGCCTGCGTAGCGCAATCCATTTTCTTGCAAACCAAATGAATTAAAAGCACTTCGAGAATTTCCTCCTTCGGTGCAAGAGTGCTTCATACTTCGACGAGATCTCTTGTGAGCTTGACGTGTTTCTTTTTACGCTTCGCGATATTAATTCGTTATAAGTGCTTTCAACTCTTATCAATTGTTTAAAATCTCAATAGAAATTTAAAGGTTTTTTTTTTTAATATGCAGTGTTGCCAACGTACATGCAATAATAAAGACCGTTCTGATAATGATAGAAATCGTGCTGTCACCTGTCTTCGGCAGGCCAGAGCACATATTGGAGTAAATGATTGAGAATGTTAGAAAGCTGCAGCTAAGCACCTAAAATTCAATTTACGAATGATTGCTCGTAAAACACTATCTATTGTTACGAAATGAATTGAAGTAATAATCCCGAAAAAAAAACAAGGCAACTCAAATGTCGACGGTGGACTGTATGAATTCTTTATTGTTGTATATCTTCAAGCAAATTTTTTTCTATAACTCATAGCACCTTCATGTGTTCATTAACATAAAGGAACTGAAAAAACATCACGTGATCTTAAGTATAGTGAGCTTACGAAAATGAATACAGAAACATGAAAGCTCACTTAAAGCTATTGAAAGCTTTAAGTGAGCGAGATCTAACATAGGAATAAATGACAAAGAAAAGAAACAAAACATAAACCAAAAAAACCAGCGTTCCTAAACAATCTATAACATTACGTTGTTCATCATTAGCGCTATTAAACATATCTTCAGAAATATTTTCTTCTTCAACGCTGTTAGTACTATCACTGAAAACAGAATCAACAGGGAAATAAACAAGTTTTTGACATGAAGTATTATGAGTCTGAAGAATATCATCGATTATAAGAAGAGTTCGATTAAAGGAAAATCTTCACTCATTACCATCTTTGAATTCATTCCATAAAACTGACATATTCGCTGGAACATTCAAAACAAAAATGAACCCAAATAACTCTCGTAATTGTCTTGGAGATTAGTTTGTTTTACACAACCCCATTATAGAATCGTAAGTCCTCAAAATTTTTGGCACCACGAACGTGTAATAGAAGTAACCGTAAATGAAATAACTCGACATCTTTATGAGATACAGCCTACATTCGAGAAATAACTTTCTCTGCCCCACGTTGTGTAACTGGCCACTATGTTGCTTTACCATTCCACACGAAATGTTCTGGAATTTCAATATACAGAAATTCATTTGCAGAAGCAACGTTTGTATTCAATTCATAGAATGCTAATAATTTGGTTCTTGGAGGATTAGCTACGGCCTGTTCCACATTTCCTTCTCTAAAGTAAGTATTTTGCATTCCAGTCAGGTTGCAATTACGCCAACTAATTGTATGGGACTGATAATACATTGGGAGTTCAAATATCCTAGAAGCAGCCTCAGTGGAACCAACAAATTTACCATTTAAGAAATTTCGAATCTCATCTATCACGATTTCATTCGGCCAAATATTCTCAACACCAAATTCTAAAGTCGCACAATCATACCCTTTATAAACAATGTTAATGTATTCGACACTCTTAACAATCGTGCAAACTTCAATATTCAAATGACAATTGAACTTAGCTGAAAGATACGGATTGTATGGGACCACAAATATATTATCAACACTATGCCCACGAACATCAACAGAAACACCATAATCACGACGTCTATATACTGGATAACCATTTTTACTATCTTGAGTACGTTTTGAGGAATCTTTAGGAAAATGTTTAGAACATTTTCATTCTCGCATGCACACTGAATTAGGATTAGGAACACCACAGGGACCATGAATCATATAACTTTTTACTAAGCTATGTAATTCTGGATGAGTGTGAGGGTCAGGAATTTCAGAAGAAACTATTTTATCAATAATTTCAATACTATCAACTTTATCATCATTCTCCAAAGTCAACAAAATATATGCATGAGGGAGACCACGTTTTTCAAATTCAATTGTGTAAATAATAGCATCAACTTTACCGAATATCTGGTTTTTAACTAATAAGTTGATCAGTTCATTAAATTTAATTTTGAAAACGCGAACAACAATATCAGGTCGAAAGCGAGCCTTAGCCCATTTAAGGTTTTATAATTTCGGGCCAGTTTGGAGATTACATAGTTATGAATAAAAAAGGTTTTCCCTTTCGCTGCACAATACACATAGCACATCTATTTAGCCTGATTTTGTTTAATGAAATGTAATCTGGAATTTTCAATTCGAACGTACATATCAACGATCCATTAAAGAAATAATTTTTGGGAAGAATGCAAAGACTAAAATCAGCACGAATAGCAAAAAGATAACATGTAGACTGTAACATAGTAACTTTGTTTCGATGAGCTTGAGAATTAGTAGAAGCTATGTTATGTGACATACTTATATGCCAACCGGTATCACCATTAGGAAACAACAAAGGATATGCCAGGGGATCTAATGAAGTGTCCAAAACAGAAACATTATGAAGTTCTCGTGAAAATTTCGGAAAACAACCATACCTCTCTCAAAAGGCGGTTCACCGTCATCGCTTCTAAAAATACCTGCAACAACAGTCTGAATAGCATCGTCATATCGACGAAGATCACACTATTTATTCACCTTAATCATCCTACAAACATTAGCAGTTGTATTTTCAGGACGGACAATATGCAGCCATTGACCTAAAAGAACGTACAAACACAATTCATACATAATAAACATATTGCATCCATCATATCCTCTATCATTCAGTCTATGACGTACATCAGTTTCAACGTCGTCAAAATAAAGCTGTGCATATGCCGGATCACTACCATAACCCGGAGCAATTGAAGCAGAAATAATTTTAAGCTCTCGTTATGTTAAATATTTGCTTACTATTGAAGTTTAAAAAAAGTAGAATAAATGAACACTATTCACAATTAACTACATAATGCTGTAAAAATTCTTTTTACCTTCGTCGGTAATAATAAGAACTACCATAGTTTGAGAGCCTTTCACTTTATTTTTAGGCTATATATAGCATATTATAGTCACAAAAATTATTTACTTCTAGGAAATACGTGGTTAGAATACGAAATGTATTTTGGATCCATCAAACTATTTCATTATACCGTGCACACTATTGTCAACTGGGATTATGTTTGGACCGCAAAGACGAATTAGTCTGCAAACAAATAAAGTGTACTTATATGGAAACGTCTTTTCGTGCCTCTTTTTTTCGAACGAGCTAAAATTTGGTACAGACACGGTTTTTGTCGAACGTAACTGGTGTGTCAAAATCAGAGTTTTCCTATTACAGTGTTAACTTGTTTCTTATAGCCTACTTCAATTAAAATATTTTTTTTTACAAATCAATTTAAAATGACAGAAAACAGAAGTATTCAAACTTTGGAGTGTGGAAGGCGTGCTAGCTTCAAGGAACCAAAGTTAAGGCCCTGTCTTATTTTTTATATTATCTTGGCCGACCACGACCGCGCAGAAAGCCACGTCCACGGCCACGCACGTTTTTACTATTAGCTGGAGGGCTTTTAGGACGTAGCAATTCGATTCGACTTGTGCATCCTGTGACTGGTGATTCTGTAAAGTATGTTTGGTAGAGCTCATCCATGAAATTCGAGTTAGTCAATTCCGGACCAACTGTAAGCCAGCCAGGACGTATGCTTGAATCGCGTCCAAAGAGATGAAGACGACGTCGACCCAAGCAAAAGTGTTCAATAATATGAAATATCTCAATGGGCTTTTCAAAGCTCCCGAATCCCTCCTCTTCGGATATGATTAAATCAATGTCTACGTTAGCGTGTATGAAATCTCCGTCGGTAGAGCGGCGAACGGTGCCTTTTATACCCATTAAGCAGTGTTCTTTAGTGCGCTGGAAAACAGCTTTTGGTTCCAGTTGTTTGGAATGACCCGGCTTGTTGATATTGGTACGTATCCAACAAATATCTTCGCATCGACGAAAACCCCACTTTTTTAAGCAGTTTCGACCCATGTCTAAACCTTCGGACGAGCCACACCACAGAAAAACAAATGAGCGATGTGAAGCCAACTCTCCGACATCCAAATCTAAAAAATTTTTTTTTTGTTTTATATGTATTAAATTTTATATAAATTTGTATCATACTTAATATCTCATCCCAGTTCCAAAATAACCGTGGTGCACCACCTGCTATAGCAACTGATGGAGCTGCCCGGGCATATTCTTCCAATGGCGGTTCAATTAATATGACATCAAACTTAGAAAAAAGAGTTTTAAAGTCGAAATACTTCAGGTCCGCCTTTAGATACATGGGCGGTGATGCTGTGTCCTGTATGAGTTTGTCTTTTAATCTGATCAACTCACGAAGTTTAGGATATTCCTCGAAACGATCCGCAAGGCCAACATCACGTATGAAATTTTGTGGCCGCTGACCTGTATCCACGAAGTGTTGACAATAATCGTTGTGAGGGTTTGAAGACTAGTCCCTTTTAAAAACGTGGAAGAATCCCTGTATATAATCTCACCCATAGACTTCTTAGACGCCGGAGCAATGGCATTGTCACAATCCTCACGGCTGCCGCAGGCTATCAGTTGGTGATTACCACCATTAGTATTACCGGTTTCGTTGCCAAAAACCCTTTTTAACTCATTGACGCTAGATAATCCAAGCTATGCAATAAATTATGAAAAACATGAAAATATTGCAATATGAAATTTATTTTAAAATTACTGTCTGCGCTAGTAGTTTTTTTCGTTTACGAGACCGCTCCTGTGAACTTCTTAGAATATCACTCATTGAGATTAGAGGGGAATAAAATTACAAATTACATTAAAACAAAATATTGAAAAAATATAATTAAATAACAAAAGGGTCGCACACTAGAAGTATCAAACTATCGACGGCACTATCGATAGTTTATTATATTTTATAGCCTATTCAGACAGCGCGAAACTCCGAGTTTTGAGAAACTCGCACGATGCTCAAGATCGAATCTACAACAAACACGGAAAATTAACGAAATTTGTTGTTTTTGTTGTTCTATAGAAACTTAGACATTTTGCATTAACTAATTTGTCTTTTTCGCTTGTTTTCGGCATTTTTTTTTTATAAGTTGTGTTTGCGAGTACAGCTGATTGCATCAATTTATACACTGCCAAATGCCGAAAACAAGCGAAAAAGACAAATTAGTTAAATTAACTACAGAAATGGCAATAAATGACTTATTATTTACGGTGGTAAGAAGTTATATATAAAATACATGTGTACCTCCATTCATATAATTTCGTTAGCGTTGCCACATTGGTCTGGCATATTTTATGCAATTTACTCAACTCAATTGTCGCACAATTTTACGCAAATGTTAAAATTTTTGGTATATAGACTCACTTAATTTATGCAATTTCGTGAGGACCCCATATGAAAATAAAACGAATGCTGTTGTGTATCCATGAACTATTTGAATTATGCGGCGTGCAGACAGAGAGTTTCGTTGCGAGTTTCTGCTAGCCGTTCAGACAGGCCGTTTGCGAGTTCGAGTTTTTATGAACAGTTGATATATATTTTGGTTATGCAAATTATAATCATGTATATATATCATAACAACATATTACGAAATAAATAATTTCTTTTGCACGAATAGCTTTTATACCTTGGAATTTAAGTATTTATTATATTTAATCATAAATTGTTCGTCATGAGTGCTCAGTCTAAAAGCAGCAAAGCAGTCCAGCACAGTTGTTAAGTATTTGCTGTGTACCGTTTTTTCTTTTCTTTACAATGTCTGCTCGCCGTTATATCTGTATTACTTATTACTGAAGGTCATAAACATATTATAGTTGCTCTGTTAAATCTTTAGTTTTGCCTTTCCAGTATTTTTCATTTGTTCCATAACTTCCATACAAAATTCGAAAGTTCAACTGTAAAATTTGTTGAAAATACATAATTTCGAACAATTCGTAGGGTATGCATTAGGTTTTGCAATTCCCTATTTCATTCCTGCTGCATATTTTCTTAATTAATTAATTTGTAATTTACGAAAAATATCATCATCTGTTTTATGTTGACGCTTAACAGAAAAAAAGTCAATCGACCATGACCAAAAATTTCTCAGAACTATGTAGTGTTCACCAAACAATTTGCATATTTCGCAGAGAGAGAGACCATCCCGAAACTCCGAATTTTTGCAGAAACTCGGACGAAGTTCGAGTTTCTATACAATAACTATAAGATTCGTTCATTTCCCCATGATGTAATTTTGTCGTGCATTTTTCCTGTGGTCGTTGTAGATTCAAACTCGAGCATCGTGTGAGTATCTCTCTGAACGTAATATTAGTAAACAACAAAAAAGTGTGTTACAGTCGTACGATAATATACCAGGCAACAGTGTCTTTATGATAGCTTGGCCAGAATGCACGAGAGCATACACTTAAGTAAACGAGTGTGCAAAGCAAAAACACTATATGCCTCGGTATCATGGTGTAAGAGTTAGGTATGCTGTCCAAAAATTCGAAAAATAGGGGACACCCTTTTTTTCACAATAGTAAATTATCATAATCAGCTGCTGAAATTTAGCTTTATGTGATTTCTCAATTCATAGTGAATACAACATACAAATAAATAAATAAAAATTTAAAATGAAGTTATCACACATAAGTCTCTTCTGTGTGTTAGCCTTAGTTGACTTAATGGCGTACTCTACAGCGCAAAGTAAACAAAAGGTAGGCCAAAATAATTTCGTATGGCCACGTCATGGGTAGACAGAGTAGCAAAAAAAATGAGAAGCTGGTCGTGCATGTAAATGCATACGTACATACATAATCATATGTTCAATTTTTACATTTATAGGTGACTCTCGGACTCTCGGAGAAGGTACAATCCTTACTAGATATGAATTTAAAAAAGTCTTTGCTACGCTTTAATGGAGTTAAATTTCGGGAATATGTGAGGAACTCGCCCCGCAACTATTCCATGATAGTGATGCTTACGGCTCTTGCGCCATCCCGTCAATGCCAGATTTGTCGCCATGCCCATGAGGAGTTTACGATTTTAGCAAACTCTTATCGATATTCATCTATTTATTCAAACAAATTGTTTTTTGCGATGGTTGATTTTGACGAGGGTTCGGACGTTTTCCAGCAATTGCGCTTGAATACAGCACCAGTATTTATGCATTTCCCATCAAAGGGAAAACCGAAAGGAATTGATACCATGGATATACATCGCGTTGGCTTTGCTGCCGAATCAATTGCCAAATTCGTTGCTGAACGTACCGATATTCAAGTAAGAATTTTTAGACCGCCCAATTACTCGGGCACTGTAGCGATAATGACGTTGGCCGCATTACTTGGCGGATTTCTGTACATCCGACGCAATAATCTTGAATTTTTATACAACAAAAACTTGTGGGGCGCTGCTGCTGTATTTTTTTGCTTTGTAATGATCTCTGGACAAATGTGGAACCATATCCGTGGGCCGCCTTTAATTCATAAGACACAAAATGGCGGCGTTGCTTACATTCACGGTTCTTCACAGGGACAGCTAGTAGTGGAGACGTACATCATAATGTTATTAAGTATGATCATTATTTGTTAAAATATTGTTACTAAATCTTTTTTTTTTAGATGCCATGATTGCATTAGGCTTCATTCTACTTATTGAATCTGGTACTCAAAAAGTCGGCAGTAAGAATAGAATTATGGCCATGGTCGGCTTAGCACTACTTACTTTGTTTTTTTCGTTTCTGTTGTCTGTATTTCGTTCAAAAGCTCAGGGCTATCCCTATAGGTAAGTACAAAGAATTAATCTGACATTTTTATATTTTATACTCCCTTTTCCAGTTTCTTGTTCAAATAGATTTTCTATTTGGGTCACAAATTCATACAGAGGTTAAATTTATTAAAATAAAAATACATCAAACTTTGTAATCGACTTTAATAAAATTTACGTGCTATTATGTAACTACAAAATGTGTTATACATACAGATTACAGCAAAAAAGGAATAATTGCTCGCCTACGTTTAGGATATTTCTTAAATGTATTACAATACCATTGATGAGCTAACATTGCGTTAGACACCTGATTGCCCACAACCCAGGAGAAAATAAACCACCAAGTCGTACATTTACCAAGAAATAGTGCTAAAGAGCAGTACATCACTATCTCGAATAACATGTGTGGAGATGATACATACCGAAAGCTGCCACCTATCGGCACTAAGTGAAGTTCCGTCTTAATAACTCCAGTTTCTTTGTCCTTTCGTAAATTAACAAGTAGAATATTTGCGCAATATTGCTGATACCAAGCGAAAATGAAAATCGCAACACAAGAAATCTGTGTGACTGTAAGATTAGCCATTGATAATGGCGATGGTTTGCTTCCTCTGACAAAACCTTCCGTGTTCCCCAACAGTGCAACGAACGCACCAAAGTAATGAGTATGTCCTACTATATAATGAAATAAATTCATTTTGCTGTGTTTAGAAAATATTTGAACAAAACTCGTTTCATAAAATCGTCGCGCACATTGTAAGGCTAACATAGTCGTTGCTAACAGCGCAGTATTTGAGTCTACTTGAACTTGACGTTGCCTTGTGCCACCAGCCACAAAATCCAAAAAGCTTAATATATAATCTTCAACAATGCTTTGTTTTCCTATAGCAGTGGCAACCAAAACTAGGGAAATGATTGCCCATATCGAAGCAGTAACGTAGAAATGTTTAAACCAGCATTTTGGTATCTCCAGAAAGTTAACAAGTGGATCACTACTTCCTTTGTGACTGTGTTTTCCATATCGAAACGACTGGCGTATACTCGCAGGTAGACCAAATTCTCCAAGATTCATAAAACTCCCAAGAATTCCTATTACTACTGTGAAAGTAATAAATAATGTATTTATTAAATTTATTTCTTTCTCCTCCACTAGCACTTTAAAATTGTAAAAATTATTCAGTAACATTTCCTCTTTTCTCAATTTCTTGCATTGGATGGTTCAATGATGTACAATCATACGTAGTGATAGCAACGATTAGTAGAAAACTACGATTAAAGGCCTTTAAAAAGCGTTTTAGACGGTCAGTTCAGTCTCAGTCACAGTCCATTATCGACTCAAAATCCGCACCGATAACCAAAAATTACTGATGGAGCAGCTTATTCAATTCGATGACATATCGATAAAAGTAAACAGATGCAACAGGTGCAACAAGCGTCGTTGACTTCTCAAAATGCATGCAGGTATGGCGAACCACAATTTTATTGTGGAACTCATTGAAATATATCCATCCTATTACCACTTTTAAATAGATAAATATGAGCAATATGTAAACAAACAGTGTTCAGTGTTGTACAAGAACTCTGAAACGATTGACAACACTAATATTTAAAATTATCTTGTAAAAACAAGCATTTTGTCAGTCCATTTCGATTTCTGAAGCGATAACATGGATTGAAACTGAACTGACCGTCCAAAAGGCCTTTAAACAAAAAATATCGATATAATACAGTGCCATCGTTAGTTTTACAAGTCTAGTTTATGTTAGTGTTGGGCATAGTTATTCGCCTTTGGGATCGTTCAATTTAGATCGATTTGCTGCGGCGAACTAGTACGCTCTATTAGTTCGTTAGTTCTTTTTAAAAGAATGGTTCAGTAGAGATAAATAAATAAGCGATTTTTAAGAGGGCATATCTCGTATAGAAGATAAATGTATAAGAATGGTGTGCTTTTCGAAATTGCCCATTCAAATAAATATAATTTTGTATATATTTAAGATTTTCAAATTCAGTTATAATTCAGTTTGAAGCAAGAAGTAAAATTTAAATTTTCACTTAAGGCAAATAAATTCATCTTTAGAAATAACTTAAAAATAAAATTATGTATATCATCATCATCATCATTATCACTACATAGTATAAAACAAAGTCGCTTTCTCTGTCCGTATATTCCTATATAAGCTTATATCTTTAAAACTACGCAACGTATTTTGATGCGGTTTTTTTTTAAATAGATGGAGTGATTGAAGAGGAAGGTTTTTATTTAAAATAACATCCATTAAATAGTGGAGAAATACTGTTATTTTCACTATACATATACCTATATGCCTATCTTTAAAATTAATGTAGTTGGCATAGTGTTATAATTCATGGAAAAAGCATTTACTGTCACTACAATATTCCAGCTTCTCATTATTTACACAGCAAAGTTTCTTCAAATGTGATTTTAGATTTTTTTTATTTAAGTCTGATTATTACTATCAAGAAATTATAAAGTCATGTCTGGAAGACGTCGTCGTTCGAACATAGGTCGTTGTACAGTGAATGCCAAAAGAGTACGTTCAGCAAGAGATGAAGGATCGTCAACGGAACGTGAGGCTCGCCTCAGTCAGGCTCGGGATAGATATAGAGCTGAGAGAGAGAGAGAGAATCATCATCACGAGTTACTAATTCATGGGTAAATAAAGAAAATTCTGCCATGAATTACGATCCTTCGATTTCTTACAAGGACGATCGTATAGTATCAATAGATACTATGTTAGTAGTGTGTGAACATTGCTTGGCATTGAAATTCAAGGACGAATCGAAAGGCATGTGTTGCTTACAAGGAAAAGTCAAATTAGAAGAGATTCTCCCTCCACCTGAACCACTTCACTCTCTTCTTACGGTGATCATCTATATATATATAAATGCACTCAAAAAATAGTATGACCCCGCAAAACTCGAGAACGGCTGGACCAATTTTGATGATTTTTTTTTTTTTTTTTTGTACTCATGGAGTTACAGTCAGGTTCTTTGCTACATTTGGATCCGGTAGGTAGCGCTGTTGTCCAGATATAGATAGTTTTATGTCATTTTTTAACATTTATCCATTTGGCGCAAAATATACTGAACCGATTTGAATAATTTTTTTTTTTAAAGAACAAATGAATCTTAAACTTGCTTATGTTATAAAAGACTATTAAAATATATTGTTCATTCACGTAAATTAATTAAATACCCAATGTACGAATAGAGGGTGTAGAAACGCAAGCCGGATAACGCTAGTAGTGTGTAAGTTTCAGTTCAATAGTCCAAAAAACAAATAAGTTTTTCTAAAAAGAACCTGAATTTTAATGGTGGGTTTGTATGGGAGATACCCCACCTCCTACTTGTCCAATTTGGCTTATATCAAAAACTTATGGTGTCTAAAATTCAGTGCAACAGTCCAAAAAACAAAAAAGTTTTTCTAATAAGAACCTGAATTTTAATGGGGTTTGTATGGGCACAGTGTACACAGGGTCGGATTGCCAAATTTTTGGCATGGTCTATTAATGTAGTTACGGAGTCGAAACTTGGTGGATTTAATAATTATAGCAAACATAATATTTTAGCAAAATTTCAAACCGATCCTACCCTCACCGCCCCTATGTCCAACAATGCGGATGCGTCGATTTATGTTGGAGTTTTATGTGTTTGATTACACAGTGCATTTCTGAAAGCAAAATTGTTTTCATGTTCAACAAATACTAAACTAAATAAATTAAACTAATAAAGTTATGTAAAAGTTTAATAGAACGGATTTTTTGTGTGTGTAGTTTTTTAAAGATTGGCATTTCAAAAAAAAAAAAAAACATTAATTGCAGTAAAACTTCTTTAGCGGCGGTGGTAGAGACTTTAAATTTTCACAGAACATGTATTTCTATTTTCGTATCCCCAACAAATAATAAAATTTTTGGAAAATCCACCGGAGGAGTCTCAAAAAAGAGATTACACTTCCAACAACAAAATGCAGTTTGTGTATATAAAAATGTTCATAACAATAACATGCAAGCGTGTTCGAAGAAAAGAGAACGAGAAACACACAGGTGAAGTCTAATTTATGTGCAAAAAGGAACAGACGGCAAACGTAAACGCAACAACAACAATTAGACACGCGAAAGAAGCCAAAAGCAATAAACAGACGGACTGAAAGATTTTGAGATGATCTCTCTCTGTCTGTTTTTAAGAAGTTTCACTTCTACAAGGGGTACTAATGTCAATAGCTAAAATCTGGCAACACCATAATAAAGTTTGACATTTTTTAGCATAAACGTGCTCACAACGTTTTGATGTACAAGTGCTATTTGTTTCGTTTACAGTAAGTTAAGAAAATCAATTTGGCCAAAAAATGGAAATTTCTAGAGGTTTTCGTTGGATAATTTTTCACAACTTTCGACGTGGATTATCTCAACAAGAATGTGTCGATGAACTTAGTTCTTTCTATGGCGATAAAGCACCATCAAAAATCACAGTATATCGATGGTATTGTGAATTCAATCGTGATCGTAGTTCGGGCGCCGTCGAATTCCGTGAAGAAGGTCATCCAAAATCAGTTGTTATGTCACAAAACATCGATGCAGTGCATGAACTGATAATGCATGATCGTCATGTGAATTATCGTCAGAGGCATCCTTGCCCTTAGTTCCACTTCAATACATTCGATTTTTCATGAACACTTAGTTGTAAAAAAAATTTTGCAGACGTTGGATACTCCAAAATTTCTCAATAGCTCAAAAAAAGGCTCGCGTCGATTGGTATAAGGAAGTGCTTAAAAAGTTTAACCGTGGTGCTTCAAAGGACGTGTATAAAATGCAACAAAAGTTGTTCGCGCTCGAAGCAATATGAGGCAAATGGTCGCCTATTTCTTCGGCCGAATTGGTCATGTGGCCACTGTTCCGCTTGAGCAGCGTAGGACGGTCAATTCTGAGTGCTACACGACCATTTGTTTGGCGGAAGTCTTCAGAGAAATTCGCAAAACCACCCGCCAAAGACGAATCATTCTCCATCATGACAATGCGAGCTCTCACACATCTCGTCAAACAGGTGAATTTTTGAGCAGTCTAAACATCGAATTGATGACTCATCCTCCGTACAGTCCTGATTTGGCAACCAATGACTTCTTCTTATTCCCGAATATCGAGGTAAACTGCGTGGTCAACGGCTTACGAGCGCCGAAGAAGCAGTTGAATCATTCAAAAACCATGTTTGTAAGTGTGTCAAAAGGAATGGGAAACTGCTATGACAAACGGCTGGAGCGAATGTAAAATGATTGATCATCATGGTGAATATTTTGAAAAACAAAGCCGTGTTCATTTAAAAATGTTATTATGTGCTATTCCCGAAGTATAAATAGTAGCCCTCGTATCACGTGTACGATGGCACACGCGCAATTTTTTTTTTAATGCTACTATTATTTTATACTATATTAAATTCAAATGAATACACATCATAGCAGTTATCTAATTTGGGGTGTGTTTTTTGTTCTCTATATGCAAGTAACGTAATTCTAACACAGCAATGACAGCTTTGAGCAACACCTTATTTTTATACTGAGCAGACCATTTTTTTTAACGTAACAATGGAAATAATGCGTTTTCACCAAGGTAACCGGTTACATACGGTTACTATTGAGGAACCTATTATCTGCGATCTATGAATTAAGAATTTATTTAGAGTAGGCGACATTGGATACTACGGGTATTTGATTCTGTATGCTGCAAAAGTTTTCCCATAGAATTGTTGGAATTTTAGTGAATTCACTGGAAATTCACAGGAAATGACGATTAATATTGTAGTACAATATATGTAGGCTTTCTAATATATCCCAGTGGAATTCTAAAATTGATGCAAATAACTTTGGATTTGTGTTCCCATTTCCATTTTTCTTTGACTCTGTTTTTTCATCATTACTAATTTTTCCCTTTTTTCATCATATTCTATAGGAAATTTTAGTAATAATTCGAAAATTCTTATCCAAGCGTGAAGTGGACTCATCCCATAGTGAAAACTACCCGGCTTCGGTTTAAATACAAATGAGCAAATATCGCTAGTTTCCAAAAATTTTTTATGACCAACTCCACAGATTTTCAAGATTTTGTCCCTGTTAAAATATTTAATAATGAATACCAATTTGGAATTTGTGGGCAATAATGAAGAGGCGGCTGGGAAAGTATAAAAGGGCTCTTGAGAACATGGAAGACTTGTGACATCGTGCACAACATGAATGGCAACAAATTCCTCACACTTTCATTGAGAATCTTGTTGAGAGTATGCCCAAGCGTATTAAAAGTGTAATTAAAAATAAAGAACTGTGGAGTAAATACTAAAGCGGCGCTTTAAGCTTCATAAGTGCGAAACGTGCAAAACTGAACACATAGCAGTTCTCTTAAGTTGTTAAATTTTTCTCTTATATTATTCTCTTAAGTTATTTTCTAAGCTATTTCGTTTAAGAATTAGATAATGAATAAAATAAAATTACTTTTGTTGAATTTGATTGGGTATTAATATTTTTACAGCGCCTTAAAGTTAAATTTGTAAACATTTGCTCAGTTTTGCACGTTACTGTATATGGCGCCGTTCTTTCCACCACTGCAAAAGATCATTTTTGCGATCTAAGTATTGCGTCATCACATGCAGTTTCTGTAAAAACAACAAACACGGGAACACTTAATAGTGATATTAATAACCCAAAACAAGAACAATCAGCAATAGAAAAAATTCTGCTAAGCAAGCAAAAGCAATAAAAAAGACAACTGTGTCACCAACAGGTAGTCAAAATCAGCGCATACAAAACGGGACTCATGAAAATAAAGTGACAGTGCAGACAGGTATTGACCGCTACATACAATTCCACAATAAACGTAAACTAAGCCCGCAAAAGAATAATAATGCTAAGAAAACGATTTTGGAAAGTAATAGGTTCCAACTACTTGCTGAAAAAGATGAACCTGCTAAAAACGATGACAATAACTCAGCAAAACCTAAAACCGCGAAACCTCCACCAATATATGTTCGTGAAGAAAGCTCGAATAGGCTGGTAGATGCTATCCAAAGAATAGTTGACAAGAATAACTTTCATATTGTCCCTATTACCAAGGGTAATATAAAAGAAACTAAGGTCCAAACTAATACGGAAGCAAACTACAGTTCTGTAACTAAGTACCTTAGAGAGACTAAAAGTAACTACATATTATACCTATCAGCTTAAAAGTAGTAAAAGGCTGGTTGTTGTAATTAAGGGCATTGGTTGTAGCGATATTAAGAGTGCACTGGAAAAAAAGGGTTTGAAGTCAAAGTAGTGATTAATATGTTTAATAAAAATAAAATCCCACAGCCATTGTTCAAAATTGAGTTGGCACCAAAGTTGCAGCACTTAAAGAAAAATGAAGTGCATCCCATTTACAACCTTAAATATTTACTTCACCGTAGGGTAACTGTGGAGGAGCCTTACAAACGAGTAAATCCTGTGCAATGCACAAATTGTCACGAATTTGGACACACGAAATAATATTGCACCCTTCGTCCAGTATGCATAGCTTGTGGAGACTTGCATGAAACCGCAACCTGTAAACTAAGTCACGATAATTCTGATCTTAAAAAATGCAGTAACTGTGGGGGCAATCATACAGCCAATTATAGAGGTTGTCCTGTATATAAGGAGTTGAAGAACAGGTTGCAGTCACAAAAAAATTCCGCCAATTTTAGCCGTGAGGCTAATCGTACAGAATCGGCGACGGTTATGTGTCCACCACCTAATATTCCTTTAACTTCAAAGGTGTCGTATTCAGGTGCCCTGCGCTTAGGCGTTCAACAAGAAACCGCGAAAAAGATTGTGAAGCCTAAGGCTCCAATGTCTCAACATAATAAGCCAATCTCACAAACTACCCCAACTTTAAATGCGTGTAATGAGCCAGTGTTGCAACCACAAAGTTCTAGTGAATCTATGTTGGTGTATTTATTATAGACCCTGAATCAAACAATATTAATAATGCAAAACTCTTTTCAAGAGATGATGTAAATCCAAATGAAAAGTTTGGATAAGTTAAATTCCCCATAATGGCTCATTTAAAAATAACTCACTGGAACGCAAATGGTGTCTCACAGCATAAACTAGAGCTGATGAATTATCTAGAGAACAATAATGTAGATGTGATGTTAGTCTGTGCTTTGACTAGCAAAAACAACTTCTTTATACCAGACTATTTAGTTTATACAACAAATCATCCGGATGGAAAGGCTTATGGTGGTACATGCATTATTATAAGAAAGCGTATTAAACAACAGACCCTAGAGTCATACTCATCTAGTTATTTACAAGCAACTTCGGTCAGGTTGCAAATGCATTATGGTAATCTGACGTTATCTGCTGTATATTGTCCTCCACGATTTTCTATATCTGCACTAGATTTTCACTTTGGAAAGCGCAAAAATCGCTAAAAACTCCTGTGGAGCTGGATACACATATTAGATGAATTAGATGGTCTGATGAAGAAAAGGCTAATGTATTTATTTGCCAACCATCTTGAGCACGTGTTTCAACCTAATCTACCTACTAACAAATTTGTGCTTCCTCACCAGACAATCACAAATTCAGTAAATATGTCTCCATTAAAAACAAAAAATCTGCTGGTTATGATAGAATCGTGCCAAAAATGATAACTGAACTTCCAAACGCAGCAATAGTTTTTCTCTCGTGTCTTTTCAATGCTATCCTTCGAATTGGATACTTTCCAAAGCAATGGAAGAAATCGATTATTATAATGGTACCAAAGCTCGGGAAGGATAGCACATGTCCTTCTTCATATAGACCTATAAGTCTACTTCCATGTCTTTCTAAGCTATTTGAGAAGGCTCAATCACCAGTTATAAGCAAATAGTTCAATTCCAGATCATCAATTTGGTTTTCGAGCAAAACATGGAACGATTGAGCAAGTCAACAGAGTTACTTCGGAAATAAAAACTGCCTTTGAACAGCGAGAATATTGCTCAGCAGTATTTCTTGATGTAGCACAAGCGTTTGATCGAGTATGGCATGAGGGTTTGATTTACAAAATAACTTGTTTACTACCCCAAAATAGCATAGAGTCCTGCAATCCTATATATCAAATCGAGTGTTTGTAGTAAGACAGAAAAATTTCGTTACAAATGAATTTAAGATAAAAGCAGGAGTTCCCCAAGGTAGTGTCTTGGGACCAACTCTACACATGTTATTCACTGCCGATATTCCAACAAGTAGTCAAATTGTAACTTCGACTTTTGCTGATGACACTGCCGTAATCAGTCGCTCCCGTTGCCCAGTTAAAGCTTCCGCATGCTTGGATGCTCATCTTAAGAGCCTTCAGGAGTGGTTATGCAACTGGTGAATTAAAGTCAATGAGGCGAAATGTAAGCACATTACATTTACATTGAACCGACGGACTTGTTCTCCAGTAACGTTAAATGGTGTTACAATTCCTCAAAATCAAGTGGTAACTTATCTTGGCGTTCACCTGGACAGACGGCTTTCCTGGCGGAAGCATATAGAATCTAAAAAGATACATATGAAACTAATTGGCTCGTAGTGCTAAGTGAACTCCTTCCTCTTCATTTTAGGAGGGACACATGTGTATTAGTTTTTTTAAGATTTGTAACAGCTCAATTTATGGACTACTTTAAAGAGCTTGGCCCAAGGTTCATCGTAGCAGGTGATTACAACGCGAAACATGTAAACTGGGGTTCAAGGCTGACAAACACCAAAGGGAAAAACTTGCTAAGTGCAATTCAAACGATTGGGGGGATGCACTTGAGTACAGGTGAACCCACATATTGGCCAACAGATCGGACTAAAATCCCGGATTTAATAGACTTCTGTGTATTAAAAAACATGAATATAACACATTTCAAAATTGACTCCCGACTTGAACTTTCTTCCGATCATTCACCAATACAAGTTAAATATATTGTTGCGCAATAAAAAAAGATCAACCCGCGTGCAAATTGTATAATTTCAGAACTGACTGGGAGACGTACAGAGAATTTATTGACAATAGCCTCACAATAAATGTACCTCTTAAAGAACCTGACGATATTGAAAAGTCAGTGATATACTTGAATGACATTATAAACGAAGCAGCTAATAGAGCAACGCCTGATCTTAATCCAAAAGAGGACAACTATATTTTCCCCCGCTCAATAAAAATCCAAGTCGCGAACAAAAACAAACTGCGTAAGATCTGGCAAAGGACTAGAGATCCAAAAGACAAAGCTAAACTTAACAAAGGAATCAAAGATTTGAAAAACAGTCTAAGAAATTTTAAAAATGAACAATTTGTAAATTATACAAAAACATTATCGCCGACATCTGACACTAACTACTCATTATGGAAGGCTGCTAAGCACTTCACAAATCGCACCTTCCACCAGCCGCCACTTGTAAAATCGGATGGGACTTGGGCTAGAACCAACTATGACAAAGCTTCACTACTGGCAGACTATTATGAAAGGGCTTTTACTACCAATCAATCTAATAGTAACACCAATTTGTACAACAGGACTCCATCTCCACAATACTGTACAAAAATGATTTCAACCAATGAAGTTAGGCACTGTATTGAAAAGCGTTGTATTTGATGCAATTTCCTGATCCTTTTTTGGAGCGATTCCACTAGCGTCTTACCAACTTTATTTTTAAGTCCTTGTATTGCTCGCTCACGGCTCTCTTTCTTTTTTATTGCTCTTGCTTTGAATCGTGGATTCAAAATGGTACATTCATCCTACAAGATATTACTTTCTAAATCCTTAAAACGGATCTCCATACCTTTTTTCAAAGCAGAGTATACAGCAATTATTTTTTCATTTACAGGAGCATGTTTTCTTAAAAAATTTTGTATTAAATTATTGAAAACTACGTTTTTGATAAAGTTACATTTTTTCGGAACTTATTTCGATTATCACCTCAGAAAATGCTTTAAGTAATGGTAATACTTCTTCTATTACCTCTTAGCCTTGTTGTTTCGTGATCAGATCATAGTAAAGCTGCAGTGGTAATCACAGCATCGATTACCTGTATTATACGCTGAAGCATATCGTAAGTAGAATTCCAATGAGTTAGAACGTCTTGCTTCAGATTTAATACTGCGAAATTTAACTGTTTCTGTGTATAAGAATGTACAATGAGGGTTAAAGTATGAGCGAAACAACCAATTGATCGCCACTGACCAATTTTGACAGTATGTATAATGTTTGATGCGTTGTCACTCACAATAGCTGTAACTTTATGAGAAATATTCCACCCTTTCATAGGTAGTATTTCTCAAAAATTCGCATAAATTTTCGATCGAATGCTTATCATTATAAACTGCACAAGTCAGCAATAATGAGCAAAATTTAGTCTCATCATCTATATAATGAGCTGTTAGAGCCATATAGCTAGAAATCCAAGCATCAGTCGTAAGAGACTGTAGCTGAAATTTTTTTTTTACGCTCAGGGGTAAAAATCTCGTTTCACAATACAGATGTAAAACAGAGTAAGGCGAAATCGGTGTGAGGTATATGAGAGTGCATTGGTGCAAAAATCAAGTTTAAATCTAAATATATACATGCGTTTCCATTATAATGAAGCGACTGCCTTTTTATGCCTACAATAAATATATAAGTAAGCAACGGACAGCCGCAAGGCTCGTTGGCACAGAGAGTAAGGGCGCTGGCCAGCATAAATGAGCACTCGGGTTCAAATCTTATCGCGGAAATTTTTTTATTTTTATTTTTTGGTAAAAGCGACAATGCATGCTGCAATGGTCTATATCAGAGGTGTCCAAACAATGCTTATGGAGGAGCAAATACTAATACATGTACAAGAAAACTACAATACATAGAAACGAAAAAAAAAAATGTAAAAATGATTTTGATTTAAAGCAGCACACTCTATTTATGCTAAATCAAATAATAAATAAATCTTATATGCGCGAAATCCTCTCTGTCATGGCTAAAAATCTAATTTTAAATTTAACGTTTATTTATTAGTTATTTTATTCGTTATATTTTGTTGTTTTATAGTAATTGTTATGGCGTATGTGTGTGTTTTTGAATTGTGTCGTCATCGGCTTCACATTTCCTTTCCTCTTTGTTCAGACCGTTGGCAGACATCTTTTTCTCCTCGCGTGTCTTCCTCTTCGTGGCGTGCCTTGACATACAGGGTTGCTTTCAATTACGTGCCCGACACCGATTACACCTCGGTTATCGCTCACAACTGCTGTAACACTCTCTTTCATTACAATTATAATAAGATTTGCAATTTAAAACTAACCCGATTTCTCTAAGTGCTTCTCAATGAGTATTAAATCGTACGGCAAACAACAACAAAATCTACTCTATCGCGAAAGTGTATAAGACAAAATGCAGAGAAGAAACGAAATAGAAACTAGAAAGAACGTTATATCGACTATACCGAAGATGATATACTCTTCACGTGGGTACCCTTCCTGGTGGTCCGATTGGGCTGATTCCGACAAATGTACTGCGTATGGTAAAAATAGAGGTTCGTGCAAAATTTTAGCTCTCTAGCTCAAAAACTGAGACAGTAGTATGCATACATACAGAAGGACACACGGACATGGCTTAATCAATTCGTCTAATGAAGCCGATCAAGAATATATATACTTTATGTGTTTTTTTTTTCTCCTTCTGCCCGTTACAAACTTCATGACAAACTTATAATACTATTCACTACCGTGTAGAGTATAAAAATTGTTTACTTGTGTGTGTGTGCATTACAGCTACGTACAATGTATGCTACGTACACAGAATGCTATGCCTAAGAGTTTTACAAAAACAAATAAGCATGGTGAGTATAGGGCCTGGGCACCTCTGGTCTATATATTGCTCAAATATTTGCATAGTAACTGTATACTGGTTAATTCTGATTGGATACTCATACTTTATGCGAAGCATTGACAATATAGTGCGTTTTCTGTATGTGAACATTGCAGGCATGAAATATATAATTTGTAATGAGCTAGAGAGAGAAAGTATGTTTGCATCCGTCGCACTTACTGAAATCTCTACCATTGACTTTCTGTCATTAAACTGCTGATTAAGGTCTATATTAAGTGTGGCGCCTAATAAAGTACTATCAGTTGCAACTGATTTGTTTTCCGGGTACCATAACGCTGAACAGTTGGCATTTTGTCGTCAAAAGCTACATAAAATGCCTATTTTGGAAACTGCTGGTTTGCCATATGAACTTACCCTTGTAATCAACAAACCATACTTCATCACCACCAATATGGATGTCTCCGATGGTCTTGCTAATGGTGCAATTGGCGTATTATCAGTCGTTGAATATACAAATCACACGGCTAATAATATTTTGGATGAGGATGAATTGCAGCATGATATTGGCACAATAATACGACTTTGGATTAAGTTTCCAGATACAAACAGAATTGGTGCAAAAATTAAAAGAAAAAGTGCACACCATGCAGCCACACTAAACATTGATGCTGGTTTAGTTCCTATCGGTCGCAGAAACTGTTTAACACATTTAAATAATAACAGGACCATTTCTGTAAATCGCAATCATTTCCCACTTACGTAGCGTTATCACGAATCACTGCAATAGAGGGGCTTTTTATAGTGGCTCCAGAAAATGAACAAATTTTCCATCTTGGCAGAAGACCCACCAAAAATTTGGATTCTCTGAGACAGGAATTTGTGCGACTCTCAACTACCAAATTGGAAACAATACAAGACACGGCTTTGCAATTCCTGAAATCGCCCATCGTAACAACTTTAATGACTTTTAATTGTCAAAGTCTTATAGCACACAGTGGGGACCGTCAAGACGCAGTAACAGAACAATGCGATATATTATTGCTAACAGAAACTTTGCTTGAAGACGAAACCACAATTACCATTCCAATGTTTCAGTCAGAACAAAAGATCAGGACAACGATCTGGAGGAGTTGCGATTTACAAAAATTGTCAAAGCAATGAGAATGGACCTACATAACAACTTAATACATTGACATTACAAACAACTCTTTCATGCGTAAATGATACAATTGGAGATGTATGCTGCACTGAAATTCAATTAAAATCCGGTTTGAAAGTGCATTGCATTGTTGTCTATATATCTCCTGGTCAAACAGTACAAAATATTATATCATTTCTTCATTACGTACTGTGACCTTACACTGAAGATGCCGCTGGGTAACAATCGTCATTTAACGCCAATTATTATGGGTGGAGATTATAATACAAACTTTTCAAACGCATTTATATATGAGCAATTTTCCCCAGACCCCAACAACTAATAATTCCACTACTATAGATGCAGTTTTTCATAGATTTTTAAATACAGTACAGTCGGACATATCCCGTTTCCACTCGGACTTGTACATAAAACGTCGTATGACAAAACTGCAACTAAAGTAGAGGAACGAAAAGTTGTTGGGGTTTGTGGAGAATTGCTGATATTTAAATGGAAAATGTCAAATAAAAATTTGAATAGGGCTTGCGACTGTGGGTTTGAAAATTTTGTATTAAAATCTCTATAATAATTGGCGTTAGATGGCGATTGTTACCCAATTCTCGTGCAGCAGCTTCAGTGTAAGGCAACAGTACGTAATGAAGAAATGATATAGTATTTTGTACTGTTTGACCAGGAGATATATAGACAACAATGCAATGCACTTTCAAACCGGATTTTAATTGAAATTCAGTGCAGCATACATCTCCAACTGTATCATTTCCGCATGAAAGAGTTGTTTGTAATGTCAATGATTAAGTTGGTATGTAGGTCCATTCTCATTGTTTTGACAATTTTTATAAATCGCAACTCCTCCAGATCGTTGTCCTGATCTTTTGTACTGACTGCAGCACTGACACAATGGAATGGTAATTGTGGTTTCGTCTTCAAGCCAAGTTTCTGTTAGTAATAATATATCGCATTGTTTTGTTTCTGCGTCTTGAAGGTCACCACTGTGTGCTACAAGACTTTGACAATTAAAAGTCGTTAAAGTTGTTACGTTGGGCGATTTCAGGAATTGCAAAGCCGTGTCTTGTATTGTTTCCAATTTGGTAGTTGAAAGTCGCGCAACTAGCACAGGAGTCTCAGAGAATCCAAATTTTTGGTGGTGCTTCTGCCATGATGAAAAATTTGTTAATTTTCTGGAGCTACTATAAAAAGTCCCTCCATTGCAGTGACTCGTGACAACGCTACGTAAACCAGCTGTTGATCATGGGTCTCTTGTCATAATGGTATACCGTTTTTATCAAATGTTGCTCCTTGTGACTTATGAATGGTCATTCCACAAGCAGGCATAAGTTGGAAATGATTGCGCTTTGCAGTAATGGTCCTGTTATTATTTATATGTGTTCAACAGTTTCTGCGACCGATAGGAACTAAACCAGCATCAATGTTTAACGTGGCTGCATGGTGTGCACTTTTTCTTTTAATTTTTGCGCCAATTCTGCTTGAGTCTGGAAACTTAATTCAAAGTCCTATTATTGTGCCAATATCATGCTGCAATTCATCCAAAATATTACTAGCCGTGTGATTCGTATATTCAATGAATGATAATACGCCGATTGAACCATTAGCAAGACCATCGGAGACATCTATATTGGTGGTGATGGTGTATGGTTTGTTGATTATAAGGGTAAGTTCATATGGCAAACCAGCAGTTTCCAAAATAGGCATTTTATGTAGCTTTTGACGACAAAATGCCAACTGTTCTGCGTTATGGTACCCGGAAAACAAATCAGTTGCAACTGATAGTACTTTATTAGGCGCCATACTTAATATAAACTGATTATATTGTACAACGTCCTCATTTTTACAGAAAAGGCTTATTCCGCTTACGCACAATTCATCAGCTATTTCCTTTGTAAAAAATCGAGACTCAATTAATTTTTGCTAGTCTTCGTTAAGATTTTCGCCGTTGCCGACTTTTGTTAGAAGATTAGAGAATTTTGTATTCGCCTGTCACATTACCTCTGTCAGTTCATAAAATTTTAAACTTCTCCATACAGTTGAGCCTGCTAAGCTTTGTCGGATTTGTTTATAGATGGGAGTAGAACGCACAGGTGGCAATTGGCGGAGTTCTCCAATTAGATACATATCCCTATCGCCGTAAATGATATCACTTCCAGTTATTTGTCTTAACCGTGAATCAACTTTTTCGGTAAGTTCTGTCGAAACCATGCTTGTTTCATTAGTTATGACAGTAGAAACAAATATAAACAGGCTACGAAACTGCTGTAAAACTTCAAAGGAAAGCCCCGAATCTCTTGCTATAGGTATCTTAAAAGCAGTATGAATAGTATCTATAGCAACAGCTGCTTTACCAGTAGATGCACAAGTTAAAAATGAGTTGATCGGCATTTCTAAATTCGTAAAACGATTATAAATTTCTTTTAATAGATGTTACGAACGTTTTACCACAACCAGCAGGTCCAGTTAAAAATATTTGTATTGTTTCTTTTTCTAAATTTGAATCAATAATATGATAAATGGTATGTAACAGAAGTGCTCTTTGTTGTGTATTAGTTTATCGCATTAATGAAATGAAACGTTCTTTTGGCATGATATTGTCTCTTTTTCTTACTATTGCTCCCAAACGGCTCAGTGTAGCTGAGCTAATATCTGCATTGATACCCACATTAGGATCACGTAAAAACATATCGAAAGCATCCGTTTATAAAGCCCGTGCAGCAAAGGCATTTAAATCTTCAACAGTTTGGTTGTCGGCATCGTTCTCAATACATAGGTTTCTACATATCTCCAGTGTATTCGCGATGTCCAATGACGATTCAAATTCTTGTCGACGTTGTATTATTAACGCGTCATTGTGTATCATACAATTGAATATATTTGTGCTGTGCTAGAACACCGTTTTCTTCATCACGAAAATGCAAGAACAATGTGACCATTTTTCTGTTATAATTATTATGTTCACCTTGTACGTCATAATTCCGATAACGTATGATACGAGGATGTTTGCGTTTTTTCCATTCTGTCTTATAAAATGTGTAGTGAGCAGAAAATTGAGCCAAGGTGACATTCTTTTGTACTTTGATACTTATCAAATATATTTTCCTTCCAAATATCACATGAAGCGCCATCTATGTCTGCCCTTTCCAATTCAGCGTTTGTCTTCCGTACTCTTTCACGTTCTGTCCATGCAACTGAGATGTAAATAATTTTCATTGAGCTGTGTGACATGGGCTGACACAATAAATACCAAGCTGTTTCTAAGCTTGTTAGTTCCACGGAATTTAACATATTAACGCCAAGCTGTCTCGTTATTTCAATTATGTCGAACTCTGGATGTTCATCCATTGTTTAAAGAATATTTTGTTGCAGATTGCTAATTCCCCTGTTGATTTTATTGACGTATTCGACACAACATAAGCTGCACAAGAATATTCTTCTGTGATGAATTGCAAGTCCATGTTGGAACGCAATAAATTGAATATGAAAGGATTGAAAGGGTTAACCCATTTTTCATAGGTTTCTCGTTATAGGAAAACCATAGGTCTGGTGATTCCAGATTTAAGTATTTGCAAGTACGTAACATAGCATGAGATATTGTGAGCCCTTAAGGAATCAATATTTTCGCAATCGTTTTCTTCGAGTCACTTCCACATGCGCATGCATATACTTTTTAAACTGCTTCTTCTAGAATCTGTTGTGGGCAGTGGTGTGAAAATGATTGTTGATTTGCTGGAGATAAAAGGTGCTCCAAATCTGCAATTTTGGGCAGTAGATCTACGATTAATTGTTTTATTACAAGTAAAAGTATGCTTGTGTTGTTGCAGCTTTATGAGTTCAAAAGCATTTGTTGTCCTAACGGAATTAATTGATCAATTAAACTCACAGCATCTGATAAATTTTCACCTATGGCATTGTTTGGTGCATCATCAGCCATAAAAGTATATGCGCATGAGGACTTCTATGCTGGAACTCTATGCGCTACAATTAAGGAAACATAAAAGTAAGTGATTGTAATAAATTCACTGTATATTCACTTATTACCTTGAAGAAATGTTTAACATGCAAAATTTCCATTATAGTATTTACCAATTTGTTGAAATAAATCGCACATGTCACAGTATCTTCGTTGACTAATATGGCCTTATTATTGTAATGCATGTTTTCAAGTGTAGTCACATCAATATCAGCACCATTATTTTTGAGCTTTTACCGCAAAGGCATGAGATTTGCCCAACCAATTTCGTTTGCAATCATTGTTAAGAAGAAGGTGGGCTTACCAAGCTGCCTTATCATGGCAAACAAGTCACGCTTTCGTTGTGCCCAGTAGTAAACGGAAATAGGGATTGACCTTAAAAATGCCAGATTCTTGTCTATGCAACCATGCAAAAAGTTTGGATTTTGTATGTCATCCCGGGTAACATTTGTATTGACTCCAATATATTTGAAAGCGATTGTGATGGAATCGCGATTACGAAGACGTATTATCTTCATGGCCATGTAAAGTAAATGTGATGGAGTTACTCCAATTCTATGTGCTCTAAGGAGCTCACTGCTGGCTATCATAAAAGGAGTGACCTTACGCCCTTCTTTAAAAGTCCTAAATTGGCCAAGATATATAGGTGGGAATTATAATTCTTCACAATGCTCGTCAAAGAGAATTGATATTGGAACGTTGTTCTGAGCAGAAGCTAAATAAAAATATTTGTCTTCGTTCCAAAGTTTGTTGTTATGCATGTAAAGAATCTTCGATTGTAATAATTTCACTGATTACGTCTTGATTAATGTTTGATGCTGTTGGCAAATTAGTATCATCATTGTTAAAAAAAAGAATTGTCTATTGTGATATTGTAGAATTGAAACATCGGTGTATTGACAAGATATTGCAGCCAAACTTTTATGCCTTTTTTCCTTATCAATCTCATAATATAGCTCGACTTGTGGATATGTTTCTTTTTGATATGTACGTTAGTAGTAAAATCGTTATCGACATTCCGTGGTAAAGTCCTGACCATTTATTCACTTACTAACCGGTACATTAATTATTTGCTCATATATACCGTATTGGCCCTGTTCATGACGCAATTGTCTAATTACCATAAATGGCAGTCTTGGAGAGATCAAGCGCTCAGTCATATGTCCAAAGAAGGCAAGTGCACTGGGCGAGTATGGTATTTGAATCCGTTTGATGCTGAAAACGCAGGAATTATATTTATCCTTAAGCTGCAATGGCCCGTACTGCAAACGCGCACAATTGAAAAGCCAAAGACAAAGCAAATCAAACGAAATGTGCATAGCGAATTCGAATTAATTCGGATGCGTTCGGCTATGCCGAAGTTCTCATTTCCTTTTGCAGGCTAATTCTTTCTAACTCATTTCACAGAATGCAGACGGTTTTCAAACTCAAAACACAGTCGCATTCATTTCATTCATTTCGTGTCTCGCTTTCACTCAATTCAATTCAATTCGAATTCATTCATTGGACTCCAGTTGGGAGCGAAGCCACGCAGCTGTCTACGTACGTACGTACATTGCACGCAGCTATAATGCACACACACAAGTAAACATTTTTTTCAATTTCGTTTCTTCTCTGCATTTTGTCTTATATACTTTCGCGATAACGTAGATTTTGTTGTTGTTTGCCGTACGATTTAATACTCATTGCGAAGCACTTAGAGAAATCGTGGTTTCTTTTAAATTGCAAATCTTATTATAATTATAATGAAAGAGAGAAAGAGAGGATTTCGCGCTTTTAAATCTTAGTTATTTGATTTAGCATTAATAGAGTGTGCTGCTTTAAATCAAAATCATTTTACATTTTTTTCAGTGTATATAAATGATTTTTCGATTTTTGCACCAATACACTTTCATATACCTCACACCGATTTCGTCTTACTCTGTTTTACATCTGTATTGTGAAATGAAATTTTTACCCCCTGAGCCAAAAGATGTTTGCACATACAAAAAAAAAGAAGTGGACGAAAACAAACACAAAAGACTCGCGGCACATTTTAAATTCGAGAATATAGAAAGCAATAGAGAAAATTAATGATTCGACATCAGAAGTAGAATACGGTCCCCGTCCTGCAATGTCGGAGCAACCATTTTCTGGTTTATTACAGCAACAACATGAAAATTTCAAAGTTTTGGCAGAATCGTTGCAGACGTCGGAAAATACGTGGCATCATGGCGTCGTGGTGTTGCCGAATTTCAACGCGGATATTCCGGGTGCGTACCCGATGCAGTGGTGTACTACAGTGGATATCGTTTTAGTTGAAAAACCACTTGAAGGCAGTGAATTAATTTTGGCGCTGAGCAATTCGTTGGAAGGCAGTGCGGCACAGTGGCTGTCGCAAATACATATGTTTTCTTGGAATCAAGTGGCAACAATTCAGGCAGCGTTTTGAACAAAGGTATGAGGTTACCAAGACCTCAGTAGCTACGTTTTTGAATTTGTTAAATAGTCACCCAAGCGACGCCAAGTGTCTTTCGGTGTACGCAAGCCGCTTGGTGACGTCTCCTGTTACAAAATGGCGGAATATGAACGCAGAACAAATTGCAGTGGCAGCAGTTTTGTTTCATTTGGTCAAATTTGACTACAGCGTATAGTGTACACGTCAGATGGTCAAAATAGACGCGACTTGAAAACAGAGTTGCAAGTATATACATTGAACAAAAATCAACGATCTACTGCTGGTGGTGAACCTGACTTTAAAAGAAGAAAAATATCGGTCTTGAGATGTCACCTTCGTGGTAAATTAGGACACAAAAGAATTGATTGTATATCGAGGAGGCAATTTACTGGTGGTGAACAAGGGAATGATAGTCGTGGTAAGCAATCCTTCCAAAAGTGCCACATAATATGCTATCGGTGTCATGAGCAAGGATACATCGCTACTCAATGTCCGAAGAATTTGGCGGGGCGAGGATCATGAGAGCAACAAATGAAGCGAGTTGAGCTGTAAAGCGTGGAAGAGCCTACAACCGTTATGCAGCAGCGAAGTGGGAATTTTCTTGTTAAATTTAATTTTGGGGCAGAATGCTCACTGATTAAGGAAAGTTTGATCCCTCGATTGATGGATAAAAGAAGAAATTTTGTACAATGACTATTTTGAAAGATATAGGCAATAGTAATTCAAGTATTACAGTTCAAATTTAGAGTGATGTAATGATTGATGGGAATTGCTTGAAGATAATGTTCTATGTGGTATGAGTGAGTGTATGGAAAACAGTATGGCGATAGGCCGTGAAATTCTGACTCATGGATATTCAGATAAATCCAAAATATTTAATGTTTGTCCTGTTTCTGAACTAAACGATTGCCTAAATAAGTTAGAAACGGATGTGTATGGGGAAGATAAATTGAAGTTAATAACCATGATAAACAATATTCAGAACCCTCATACAGGGCAATCCCCGAACCCGAGTATATACAGGTGAGATGACCATTCATTTTATTGAACCGAATAACAATGTACAAAGGCGTCCATATCGATTTAGTCCCACAGTGAGAGGGAGTCGGTCCGAGCTAAAATTCAGGAATTGATAGATTGTAACATTATTACAATAGACCAAATAGTTCACCATTTAGGACTCCATCGTTGTTGGTAAAAAAGAAGAATGGGTGCGTTAGGCTTTGTCTTGATAACCGTGAACTTAATGGAAATACAGTGGTAGATAAATTTCCATTGCCACTTATTTCAGATCAAATAACCAGATTACGGTGAGCCAAATATTTTACTTGTCTAGATATGGCTAGTGGTTATTATCAGGTCCTTATGCAGTCATTCTATCGACTGCTTTTGTTAATTCGGATGGGCAATATGAGTATCTGGAGATGCCATTTATGCTTAAGAACGCGCCATCAGTGTTCCAAAGAGCAGTGATGAAAGCTCTGGGGGATCTTGCTTATTCATTCGTTATTGTTTATATGGATGACATAATGATTGTGGCTTCGACTAAGGAAGCAGCATACGAAAGGTTGCAAATTGTGTTGGAAACACTATCAAGGGTTGGCTTTTTAAACAATATTTCAAAATGCTTTTTCTTGAGAACTACTGTTCAGTATCTTGGGTATGAATTTCAGGCGTGGGAGATACCTCCTAACTCACGCAAAATAGAATCTTTGGTTCCATTGCCACCGCTCAGATCTGTTAGTGCTTTACGACAATTTATTGGATTAGCATCCTATTTTCGTTAATTTATTCCTGGATTTTATCAGTCATTGAGGCCTCTGTACTTTCTCACGTCCGAAAAAAATAGTTTTGTTCGTCAATAGGAACATAAGCAAATTCGAAAGAAGATTATTAATATTCTTACCAGTAAACCTGTTTAGGTCATTTTAAACCCCCAGTATCCAATCGAGTTGCCATACTTTTGCACAGAATTGAGAATGTCGTAGAATATTATAGTAAAACTACTTACCCATGCGAGTCCAGGTATACCTCATACGAACTGGAAACACGTTTTTAAGGCTGTTAAACATTTTCGGCACTATCTTCATAGCAGAAGGTTCATAATTTTTACTGATTGCAATGCAGTAAAGTCGTCACGGACAAAAATTGAGTTATCACCTAGAGTTTATAGATGCTGGGAATATCTCCAGACATATGACTTCGACATACAATATAGAGAGTGAAAACGTATGGCACACGTAGATTTCTTGTCTAGAAATTCCCTTCCTCTTCAAACAGACATCAAAATAATCGAAAAGCGAATTAATTTGGCGGAAATTTTAGATCGTTGGTTATTAGTGGAACAGCAGACAGATAATGACATTGTCGAAATAGTCACTAAATTGAGTAACGATGAACTCTCATTGGAGTTGGCGGTACTTATGAAATGAGAATGGGTGTGTTGTATCGAAAAATTCAAAGAAACTTTAAAACTCATTGTTTGCCAGTTGTACCCCGTTCGTTTCGTTGGTCTGTGATAAATCAGGTGCATGAATCGATTATGCACCTTGGGTGAGAATAAGCCCTGGATAAGGTATACGATCATTATTGGAATGGCGAGATATGTTTCTATTTGTGGGCGTACAAATAGAAAATCGCCGTTTTTTTTTCATAATTTGAGGCTTTATTATAAAAAACTCGTTACATACTCAATCTACAAAATAATTTCCATTACTAGCCACAACTTTTTCCCATTTTTCTGGCAGCTTTTGAATTCCACATCAGAAAAATTGTTCGTCTTTTGATCCACGAATCAATCCAGTTTTTGGCTTCTTCGAAAGAACGAAAGTGGTGTCCTGCCAGTTCATGCGTCATCAATCTGAATAAATAAAAATCAGAAGGGGCAGGAAAGGAAACATGTGGCCGAGCGTTGTCATGTATTGGGACTATGCATTAATTTTAAAGGTTTTTTCACCAAAAATGGGGCTTTATTTCGATTTCAAAATGGATTGATACATCATTCAAAGTACTGTCCGTCGCTAGCCACAACCTTTTCCCATCTTTCTTTCAATTTCCGGATTCCGTTTCTCCAAAATTCCGGCTTCTGGGCGGCTATGAATGAATCGATCCATTTTTTGGTCTCTTCATATGAAGAGAAGCGGTGTCCAGCCAGCTTATGCTGCATCTCCCGGAACAAGTGGTAATCCGAAGGAGCAATGTCTGGGCTGTACGGCGGGTGGGGTAGCACTTCCCAGTTGAGCGTTCCAAGGTATGTTTTGACGACCTGTGCAACATGCGGCCGAGCGTTGTCATGCTGCAAAATAACCTTGTCGTGTCTTTCGACCGTTTCCGGCCGTTTTTCAAGCAATGCTCGGCTCAAACGCATCAATTGACGTCGGTAGACTTCCCCATAGATGGTTTCGTTGGGTTGGAGCAGCTCATAGTACACCACACCCTTCTGATCCCACCAAATACAGAGCATGAGCTTCGAACCATGAATATTCGGCTTGGACGTCGATGGCGCCGGTTGGCCGGGCTTGACATATGTTTTTTTACGCTTTGGGTTATCGTAATGGATCCACTTTTCGCCGCCAGTCACAATACGATGCAAAAAACCCTTCCGGCCAAGTCGTTCAAGCAGCAATTCGCACGTGAAAAATCGGCGTTCGACGTCTCTCGGCTTCAACTCGTATGGCACCCAATTACCTTGCTTTTGGATCATTCCCATCGCTTTGAGACGTCTGGAAATGGTTGCTTGGTCAACGTCCAACGTTTCGGCGAGCTCTTCTTGCGTTTGGCACGGGTCTTGGTCCAGCAATGCCTCCAATTCTGCGTCTTCGAACCTTTTGGGCTGGCGAGGTCGCTCCTTGTCCTCGGTATCAAAAACACCACTTTTGAAGCGTCGAAACCAGTACTCACAGGTTGAAATCGATGGAGTATGGTTCGGGTAGGCATCCAACAGCAATTGACGGGCTTGGGTGGTATTTTTCTTCAAATTGAAGCAAAAAAGCAAGGCTTCCCGCAAATTGCGTTTTGACGGCACGAAACTTGACATACTCGGAGCACAAAAAAACTATGTTGTGTACACTTCAGCGAAATGACAGATACTGGTAAACAAAGCCTAATGATGAGGCTTTGACATGCATATAGTTACAGTATTGCCAGATGCGATACTGTTGTAAATAACGCCATCTGTGTGCAACCTTTAAAATTAATGCATATTCCCAATAGAAGTATCACCTTGTCGTGTCTTTCCGAGTATTGCGGGCGTTTTTCCTTCAACGCTCGATTCAAACGTATTATTTGAGTCCGATAGAGGGCTCCTGTGATGGTTTCCCCTGGTTTTAAGAGTTCATAGTACACTACACCGAGCTGGTCCCATCAGATACACAGCATCAGCTTCGAGCCATGAATGTTCGGTTTTGCGGTCGAACTTGATGTATGGCCGGGAAGCCCCCACGATTTTTTCCGCTTCGGGTTGTCATAGTGTATCCACTTTTCATTGCCGGTCACGATGCGATGCAAAAAACCCTTTCTGTTTTGCCGTTGGAGGAGTTGTTCGCACATGCAAAGGCGCCGTTCGATGTACCTCGGATTCAACTCGTACGGCACCCAATGGCCCAGTTTCTGGATCATTCCTAAGCTCTTTAGGCGATGAGAAACGGCTTGCTGAGTCACGCCCAATAAACTTGCAAGTTCCTGTTGCGTTCTACACGAATCTTCATCCAGTAAAGTTCGTGTAAAATTTCAGCTCTCTAGCTCAAAAACTGAGGGACTAGTTTGCATACATACAAACGGACATGGCTTAATCAATTCGCCTAATCGAGCTGATCAAGAATATATATACACATAAGCACATAAATGTTTGCAATGTCAAAAATAGCAGTAAAACTTCACTTTAACAGCAAATTTAAACAGTAAAGAAATGTATATCCAAAAAAAAAAAAAGGAATTATGTTCTTATATTCATTTTTAATACGTATTCAAGAAAAAAAACAACAGTTATCTCATTGGAAGTATACACAAAAAAAAAAAAGAAATAATAAGTCAGATTTTGCGTTAACACATAAATGTTTGCAAAATGCGCATTAGGATGAACAGATAATGAAAGAAAAGTAAAGTAACTGTAAAATTTGTTTATTTTGACTAATATTGCAAATAGCAAATAGTTAGGAATGTGTATTTGCCATTATAAATTAGTATTTCGTCCAGTTGTGTCCTCAATAGCAATAATAGAAAAATATAAAAAATGCCAGGCCAAAGAATTGATGATCGTGTCATTGAGCTAATTTATTTTAATTATTATGAAAGCAAAACTGTTAAAGAATTGTCAGAAATGTTCTCTGCCAAATTAAGAACCGTTTATAGTATAAAATATCACGCAGAGAAAGAAAATAGATTATGTTTAAGCAATTCTCCAGGTCGGCCAAGAAAATTGTCAACAAGGACAGAATCACATATTCTTAGAGATCTTCACAATAATCCACGATCAACCAATCGATCAAGGGCTATATCCTTGAAAAGTGAAAATGGGTTAGATGTCTCCACTGAAACCATTCGACGACTATTGAAAAGAAACGAATACTCAGTCAGAATAGCGCGTCGAAAGCCATTACTTTCTTCACAAAATATTTTAAAAAGACTGACTTTTGCTTCTGAAAACATTTCTCAGCCCCTAGTGTATTGCAGCGGGGTTATATTTTGTGACGAGACTAAAATAATGCTTCACCAAAATGATGGTCCCCATAGAGTTTGACAGAAACCCAATACAGCGCTCCAAGAGAAATGTATACCAACAATAAAATTAGGCAAATTGTCAGTGATGGTATGGGGCTGTATATCCATGCAAGGCGTTGGTGAATTAAGAGTATTCACTGATATTTTGAATAAAGAGTTTTATTTGGATATTCTACAAAAAGAATTGATGGCCAGTGGCTAAAAGTTTGGAATGGAAGATCCACAAAGACCTGGAAAAATGAATTTCAAATTATATCAGGACAACGACCCCAATTATAAGTCCCTATTGTGTAAAACATGGCTGCTATATAACTGCACCAAAGTCCTCGATGCACCTCCACAGAGTCCTGATTTGAACACAATGGAACAAATTGGGCTCATTTGAAAAAAAAGGTAGCACAACGGGCGCCAAAGGGAAAAGCTGACCTGATCAGGATTATATATGAGGAATGGCAGAAAATACCTCAGGAATACGACGTACGACACTTAATTGGATCAATGCAAAGAAGACTTCAAGCTGTTATCGATGCCAAAGGTGTGCCCAGAAGTGCTGTGTAAAAGAAAGATAACAATAATTAAACGTCATTGAAAGTTGAAGTGTGTATGCGGCCAACAAACTTAGAGAAAAATAGAAGTGAGCATCTGTCTGTGAAGCATAAAAGTAAATAAACGGGAATATTAAGAAAAATGTATTGTGGACAGTTATATTACATTTGTTTGTTACAATATATTTTAGTAAATGAGTGCTAAGAAGGAAACGAAAACACCACAGCGATTATAACACGATCACAACAACAAAGCAAAGGCAAGTTGTGTGAAGAAGGGAAAGACGAAACGAAGCGCAAGCCATTGGTAGATGAAACTGGGCTAGGTTGTAGCGGTGATCTACAGAAAAAGCAAAGTTCAGGGGTTACGAATCAAAGTGCTGGGAACAAGGTAATGTTGCAGCAAGTACTTCAGCTGTTAACGTTTAAGATACAGACAAAAAGGATGCGGAGCTTGTTGTGGAGAATTTTTCAAAGATTATTCCAGTGTATGAAGGTGAAAATATGCCAGTGCAACAATGGTTTGAGAATTTCGGCTGGTACCTATGGATTGAATAACAAACAGAAGTATGTTTTTGGAATCATCTAAAGTATGTGATTATTTGGAATTACGTCGACAGTTAATAGAGGAATTTGAACGTGCCTATGTTTGCAGTGAAGGGATATTGTACATAGAGATTTAAAGGCTCGTGTAAAACGTAAAGACAAAAGTTTTCATGAGTATATGTTACAGATGAGTGTATTGCTGCACGTGTTGTTATAGACACAGAATCGGTGATTCGCTATATAGTATGTGGATTGAACGTGAAAGGTGATATGAAATACAACTTGTATAGTTGCAAGTCATACAAGAAATTAAAGACCAAGTATGTCGTAAATTGTTTTTCTATCTCGGATTATCATATCTTTAAGTTTAATAAATGTTTTATTGAAATGGTAATTTATTGTAATTTGTTTATTTAAGTTTTCTATGTCTAAGTGATTGTTTTGGTCCGTAACTTTTAAGTGGTTTTCTTTATCCTGTCTGTCTTCGTCGTCCATAGTTCCATTTAACCATTTTTGAAAATATCCTGTTATATTGATTAGTCCTCTTTTCTTTCATTTTGGTATTAGTGTTCGTGCTTTGCTTTTTATAAATTGTAATTGTATTTTTAACGGTTCAAATTAATTTCTTTGATTTGAATGATGAATGTTATATTCCATATCCCCATTTACATTAAAAGGCTCTATTGAATAAATCATATGAAGAATTGTGTCATAAGAAGTCGTGATTGTGATATATTCCAGTGTAATTTCCTTATAACCTTGTTCCGTCTTGATTGGACTTATTATGTCTATTATGTATGAACTAGGTAATGAGATAGATCGTGTAAATGTGTTTGTACGTTCTTTAAGGTCAATGGCTCAATATTGTCACCTTCCTGAAAATACAACTGCTAATATGTGTATGATGACTAATAATAAAAATAAAAAGTATGATCTTCTTCAATATAACGATGCTATTCAAACTGATATTGCATCTATTTTTAGAAGCGATGAAAGTGAACCACCTTTTGAGAAAGGTATGGTTGTTTTTCCGAAATTTTCACGAGAACTTTAGAATGTTTCTGTTTTGGACTCTTCATTAGATTCGTTGGCATATCCTTTGGTGATACCGGTTGTAAATATGTCAAATTATATTGCTTCTACTACTAATTCTCATGCTCTTCGAAACAAAGTTACTATGTTACAGTATACATGCTATCGTCTTGCTATTCATGATGATTTTAGTTTCCTGCATTCTTCCCAAAAATTATTTCTTCAATGGATCGATGATAACGTTTGAAATGAAAGTACCACATTACATTTCATTAAAGAAAATCAGGCTGCTTTACGTGCTGACCTTTCTAATAACTTAAGTGATTTTATAAATCAAAATCCAAACGGTAATAATTCTAGAGTTGGTCACAAAGTAATTTTGACTTCCACATTCATAGGTTCTCCACGAAATATGTTCCAGAATTCCTTAGATGCTATGTGTTTTGTACAGCGAAAGGGAAAACCTTCTTTATTCATAACTATGACATTTAATCCAAGTTAGCCCGAAATTATCGAAACCTTAAATGGGGCTAAGGCTTATTTTCGACCAGATATTGTTGTTCACGTTTTCAAAATTAAATTGAATGAACTGATCAACTTGATAGTTAAAAACCAGATATTCGGTAAAGATGCTATTACTTACAATATTGAATTTCAAAAACGTGTGAATTTCCCTCATGTACATCTTTTGTTGACTTTGGAAAATGATGATAGAGTTTATAGTATTGAAATTATTGATATAATTGTTTCTGCTGAAATTTCTGTCCCTCATACTCATCCAAAATTACATAACTTAGTAAAAAGTCATATGATTCATGGGTCCTGTGGTGTTCTTAATCCAAATTCAGTGTGCATGCGAGAAGGAAAATGTTCTAAAAATTTCCTAAAGATTTCTCAGAACGTACTCATGATAGTGGGAATGGTTATTCAGTATAGACGTCGTGATTATGGTGTTTCTGTTGATCTTCATGGGCATAGTGTTGATAATAGGTTTGTGGTACAATCCGTATCTTTTAGCTAAGTTCAATTGCCATTTGAATGTGGAAGCTTGCACGACTGTTAACAGTGTCAAATACATTTACGAGTATGTTTATAAAGGGTATGATTGTGCGACTTTAAAATTTGATGTTAAGGATGTTGGGCCGAATGAAATCGTGATAGATGAGATTCGAAATTTCTTAAATTGTAGATTTGTTGGTTCCATGGAGGGTGGTTTGAGGATATTTGAATTCCCAATGCATTATCAGTTTCATACAATTATTCGGCTCGATTGAGAGAAGGAAATGTGAACAGCTAACAGTAGTAGGCTCCAAGAACAAAATTATTAGCATTCTTCGAATTGAATACAAACGTTGCTCCTGCAAATGAATTTCTGTATATTGATATTCCAGAACATTTCTCATTGGATGGTAAAGCAAACAAGTGGACTGTTAGACAACGTGGGCAGAGAAAGTTATTTCACGAGTGTATGTTGTATCTCCTAAAGATGTCGAGTTATTTCATTTACGGTTACACTTTCGTGGTGCCAAGTCTTTTGAGGATTTACGATTCTATAATGGGGTTGTGTATCCTACTTTTGTGGAAGCATGTCACTCGCGTAGGATTGCATCGAATGGCAGCGAATGGCGTGAATGTTTAAATGAAGTAAAAAATACTAATTTTAAAAGACAATTGCGAGAGTTATTTGGGTTTATTTGTGGTTTATTGGTCCAGTGAATGTGTTAGTTTTATGGAATGAATTCAAAGATGATATGAGTGAAGATTTTACTATAGACTACAGTCAGGATTTTTCTTATAATCGAACTCTGCTCATAATCGATGATACTCTTCAGACTCATAATACTTCATGTCAGGAACATAGTCTTCCAATCCCTGTCTATTTCCCTGTTGATTCTGTTTTCAGTGATAGTACTAACCGCGTTGAAGAAGAAAATATTTGTGAAGATATGTTTAATAGCGCTAATTATGAACAACATAATATTGTAGATAGTCCTTTACGAGAACTTTTGAATCATTATACTGCTCACGCAGGTTGTGGGAAAACTTAGAACTCAATTTCCAGTCATTCAGCTTTGCAACGACTACAAATAAATCCCAAGCTCAAACGTTTCAGAAAGTTGGAATTTTGTTGAGACAGCCTGTGTTTAGTCACGGACAGTTGTATGTTGCCCCCGGTAGAGTTCGATCATTCAGTGGATTGCGATTTGATATTTCTGAGACATCAGATCAGGGCCATTTATCAAGTGATAGTACAGCTTTCACAAAGAGCATTGTTTACAGAGAAGTTATTAGCACTTAAAAATCGAATGTTTTTTTTTTTTCTAGAATGCGGTCGATTGTGTTGGCCGCGTGTTTCCCTAGTATACCTTAAAATGAAAACCCTCAGTCTTCTAAAATCAACTACAAAAAAACTAAATAACAAAAATCTCTTTTCTCTGTGTTTCACACTTGTAATTAACATAAACATTACATATAACAATCATTAATTTTTTTGTAAATTGTCTCTAATTTGTTTTTAACAGCACTTGAGCCATGTGGGTTTTGAACACTGTAAGCAGATTGGACGAACGCAAGCCTGACACGAGTAACGAGTTCTACGTCGCATCTGCTTAGAATGCACAGTTTTCAACAGTTTTCAAAGAATCAACACGTTCAATTTGAGGCCTTGGTCTCACCGGTCAGGTGACGCATTAATAAGATTACGATCCATTTTACCTATAAAAATACATTATGCAATTATACCAAAAAAGTCACACTAAAGCAGGCCATCCACATGCGAATTTGTTCGGCGAATTTGTTGTGTTCGAAGAAAAGTTTGATGATAGTGGTGGTGTTCGCGACAGTTTTCGTGTTCGAAATTTTGTTCGCGAAGAATAGAAGTGTTTCTATCTTGCGTGTATTCGTCGCAAAATGTTCGAACGTGGATGGCAATGATAGCACGAACATTTTTTGAAAAAGATATCTTTATAGTGAAGAGACAAATCACCGAACGATATTGCTCTTTTTCCATTTTTGCAAAACTGACCGACACGCTCGCTTCCAAAGGCTATCAAAACAAAACTAATGAAGGGAATGGACTGAAACTTTGACAGTAGGCTACTAAAATAATGTACTGCACGATGGTAACACTCTTTTGTAATAGCAGCGCCATCGGGCGGTGAGGCTAAGTTCTTGTCGATTGACCTACGTATACATTATTGAATTTAAATCCAGAAACCTCGAGAAGATCGCATCAATTGTACTTTTGTAGTTGGTTGTTGGTATGAGTCGAATTGTGTTCATTTGCAAGTTATATAAGTATGCATATCCTTTAAAAACTGAATGAGTGGTTTGGCATCATCTGCAGCAAAGTTGTTGTTAAAGTCATTTGTGTGCTCATTTCATTTTGATCCCATGTCAAAAAGTTTCAAAAACCTACATACACATTCAGCTTAAATTAAGGGCACCTTGACACGGTACTACATTCCTTGTCCAACAACGTACATGTATGTTCTACTAAGCATCCAACGGCAAATCGCAATTAAATTGTCGTCCGACATCGAGATTCTCTAAACTGCACAGTTCTATTATAACGAAAAAATGTGAAAATGAATGTTAGTCCCACATAGTTGGATGCTTGATACAACGTTCATATACGCATGTTGGACAAGCAATGTAGTACCGTGTCTAGGTGACCTTATGATCCTTTGTTATACTGCTCCACGTCATGATTTCCAAAATACAGTCGAATGCTATTTGGATATTGCGCTCATTTCATCTCGCTAGTAAGTTATAGAGTTTCAATCACATTTTATTTCATATTGTATCGTATTGATTTTTCTCACTCTCTCTCTCTCCCTCTCTCTCTCTGTCTTTCTCTCTCTCCCCATATATTAAAACAGGCAAACGATGCTGGGCAATACACATACTCACACATTCACCTCAACTTATTTTGCTTCGACTATTTCATTCTTCTCTCTTCCTTCCCTTGCAATTTTTCGATTTAAATTTTACTAATTTTCTATTGGGACTATGCATTAATTTTAAAGGTTGCACACAGATGGCGTTATTTACAACAGTATCGCATCTGGCAATACTGTAACTATATTCATGTCAAAGCCTCATCATTAGGCTTTGTTTACCAGTATCTGTCATTTCGCTGAAGTGTACACAACATTGTTTTTTTGTGCTCCGAGTATGTCAACTTTCGTGCCGTCAAAACGCAATTTGCGGGAAGCCTTGCTTTTTTGCTTCAATTTGAAGAAAAATACCACCCAAGCCCGTCAATTGCTGTTGGATGCCTACCCGAACCATACTCCATCGATTTCAACCTGTGAGTACTGGTTTCGACGCTTCAAAAGTGGTGTTTTTGATACCGAGGACAAGGAGCGACCTGGCCAGCCCAAAAGGTTCGAAGACGCAGAATTGGAGGCATTGCTGGACCAAGACCCGTGCCAAACGCAGGAAGAGCTCGCCGAAACGTTGGACGTTGACCAAGCAACCATTTCCAGACGTCTCAAAGCGATGGGAATGATCCAAAAGCAAGGTAATTGGGTGCCATACGAGTTGAAGCCGAGAGACGTCGAACGCCGATTTTTCACGTGCGAATTGCTGCTTGAACGACTTGGCCGGAAGGGTTTTTTGCATCGTATTGTGACTGGCGACGAAAAGTGGATCCATTACGATAACCCAAAGCGTAAAAAAACATATGTCAAGCCCGGCCAACCGGCGCCATCGACGTCCAAGCCGAATATTCATGGTTCGAAGCTCATGCTCTGTATTTGGTGGGATCAGAAGGGTGTGGTGTACTATGAGCTGCTCCAACCCAACGAAACCATCTCTGGGGAAGTCTACCGACGTCAATTGATGCGTTTGAGCCGAGCATTGCTTGAAAAACGGTCGGAAACGGTCGAAAGACACGACAAGGTTATTTTGCAGCATGACAACGCTCGGCCGCATGTTGCACAGGTCGTCAAAACATACCTTGGAACGCTCAACTGGGAAGTGCTACCCCACCCGCCGTACAGCCCAGACATTGCTCCTTCGGATTACCACTTGTTCCGGGAGATGCAGCGTAAGCTGGCTGGACACCGCTTCTCTTCATATGAAGAGACCAAAAAATGGATCGATTCATTCATAGCCGCCCAGAAGCCGGAATTTTGGAGAAACGGAATCCGGAAATTGAAAAAAAGATGGGAAAAGGTTGTGGCTAGCGACGGACAGTACTTTGAATGATGTATCAATCCATTTTGAAATCGAAATAAAGCCCCATTTTTGGTGAAAAAACCTTTAAAATTAATGCATAGTCCTAATATTAGTCCAATACGAGTTTTGTTACCTTTTACTTGCTGTAGTCACAAAATTTAAAAAGGAAAAGCAAACGAAAAAAATGGGCCAAGTACGAGTCAGACTCGGACATGGAGGGTACCGTACCAGATTAGGGTTTGATTTGACTAATTCCCAAATATATACCGCGCCTATAAAAGAAACTTATAGTGTCTAAATTTCAGTTCAATAGTCCAAAAAACAAAAAAAGTTTTTCTATAGGAATCTGAGTTTTAATGGTGGGTTTCTATGGGAGGTACCCCTCCTAGGTGGCCGATTTGGCTGATTCTAACAGATGTATAGCGTCTATGTCAAGAACTTATAGTGTCTAAATTTCAGTTAGATAAAACAAAAAATAAAAAAGTTTTTCTAATAAGAACCTGAATTTTAATGGGGGTTTGTATGGGAGGTACCCATTCTAGGTGGCTGATTTGGTTGATTCCAACAGAAGTACCACGCTTACATCAGAAACTTATAATTTCTAAATTTCAGTTCGATTGAACGAAAAACAAAAGAGTTGTTGTAATAAGAAGCTGAATTTAAATGGGGGTTTGTATGGGAGGTACCTTCCCTAGCAATCCAATCAAACTGAAATTTTGGCAATATAAGTTTCTGATGTATAGCCACCAACCTTCCAAGATCAAGATTTCAAGATCGTGGGATTACTGTATCGTATTGCTGCCATACAAACCAAAATGTTTTTTGTATGGGGACCCCCCCTTTAAGTTTAAATATTTTAGTTTTAGAGTTTGTTGCTGATGCACGGATAGAACTACACCTTCTGTGAAAATTTCAACCTTCGATCTGTTGCTGTTTATGAGATGTGGCCCGAAGACGGACGGACGGACAACGAAGTCTCTGCAATAGGGTTCCTTTTGGTACCCTTTGGGTCCGGAACCGTAAAAAATTTTTTTTTTTTTTATATTGATAGTATTTATTGAATCTCCTATATAATACATAGGACTAACAATAAGGTTACAAATCTTAAAAAACTAATACACATGTGTCCCTCCTACAATGAAGAGGAAGGAGTTCACTTAGCACTACGAGCCTCTAATTAATCAAAAGGGCAGCACGATCGTTACGGATCTGTCGAGATGAGTTCCTTGTATGGACAAGGACTCTGGCTAGGGGATTAACATGTCGAACTAGTTAATCCATATAAATAGCTTTACGCTTGGAACATTCATCTTTGACAGGTGGTACTTCCAGGTCCTTGTGAATGTCCTCATTCCTGATATACCCTAAAATATAAATTTATTATTCCAGAAGGAGGGTCCGAAGACATTCTCTGTTGTTTTGTCTGTTATCGGCCGAGCCGGCTCTTTATACACTAGGCTATTTAGGTATATACTTAAAGTGTTTCACTCTCATTTTATTTAATTCGATTTTCCGAAATCAGTCTGAATCTCACTGTCGTCGAGTGCAGTTGCAAGCGCACATGATTTTTGATTAGTTCTATAACAACAACAACATTTACCGTATTTACCGTATTTAGTGATTAGCAAAAGTCGCGTGCATTACAAAACAAAATCTTTTTGATTAAAGTTTGTTCGTTATTCGCGTATATACTTGTTGGAAACAACAAGTGTTGTCCGCTACCCCCCCTATCGTTGTTGTCACAATGAGTGACAATAACGTTGTCATCAACACAGGTGCAGTCCTAGCTGACCGCATAAATGGATGACTGTGTCCAAACGGAAGAGAAGAGTATCCTCTTCTTCTTACTCATCATAGGAAACGTTAACAGCTGATGAGGATGAACTCAATAAAGAAGCAATACCAAAAACAAATCCCATAAAACTCAAACTCAACCCAAAGAAGAAAAGAAACACTTTGAGTGCAAACCGGTTTGAAGTGCTGGGAGAACTTGTACCTCAGGAATGTCAGGAAAAACCTCAGGAACAGGAGAAAAAGTCCAAACCACCACCTATTTTTGTCCCAGTGGTGACAGACATTGAAGACATGAAGCATGACGGGCAAATACGCATCATGGTTGATAAGATTGAAAACTATAGGAAATTGGTAGATGTGTTCTACAAGAAAAATGTCATATTTCACCACTATCAGTTAAAAGAAGAAAGGGCATACCGAGCGGTTATAAAAACCTACGCTTTACCACCTCAACTCAGCACATTATCAACAACCTTCAAGATTTGAGACATAAGGTAAGGGACATCGTTAACGTTAAATCCCGCACCACTAAGGAACCAATGCCAATATTCTTCGTTGGTCTTGAGCCAGCATCTAACAACAAGAAAATTTTCGAAAGTAAGAAACTTTGCAATGCCATGGTAACCATAGAGCCTCCTAGAAAGTTTGATGATCTAGTGCAATGTCATCGTTGCCAGGAGTTTGGGCACACGCAACGTTTCTGCAACAAGCCTTATCGCTGTGTGAAATGTGGAGATCTACACAAATCAACAGACTGCAAAACAACAAAGAAAGACCCTAAGACCTGTGCGCACTGTAAGGAGAACCACACGGCTTCCTACAAAGGTTGCAGGGTATACCAGGCTACTCTTCAGAGAATCAGTGAAGGTAGGAGGAAGCCAATATCTTACCCATCGGCACCATCAGGACATCAACGAAGCCAATACAGCCTGGCAGTCAAGCAGCCGTTTCTCCTATGCTGGCGTTACCAGGGGTAACGCAACTGCCCAACGAGATATCTCCTACATAAGTGAAAAGATGCCCAGTAATGCACCGATTGGCAATTCTGGCTTCAGTGAAGAGAGAATCATGACACGCGTTAATGAGATGATGCAGCAAATGGTGGCCCAGCTTACTTTGCAGTTCACTCAGATGCTCACCAATATGTTGACAAACTTATGCAAGTAAACCTTAGAATGGCTATATGGAATGTAAACGGCCTA